>PVKN010000639.1:0-57471 GCA_004027915.1 Capromys pilorides
CTGTTTGTTTTTTTTTTTTACTTTAGTCTCTAGTAATTCAAAGATTTCTTTTTTAACTTCAGAGGTTATCTCAAATCCGAGTTTCTCTACATGTTCCTGCATTTGTTTGTTTATTTCAGATGCTACTAATTCAGAGATTTCAGCTGCATGATTCCCATTTTCTTGTATGGTAGTGTTTCCTGTATTTGTTACAGGTGGGCTTAGGACCTGAGCTTGCATTTTGCTCCTTGTCTGTATCATTCTGTCTAGTAATGACCCTTGGTGCAGGACTGCATGCCCATGGGTTGGTTGTTCAGCTTGGGCTGCTGGTTCAGCTGAGCTGCTTGTAGGCTGGAAGAGGGAGGTCTCACTCATCTTGTGGGCCTGGCTGCTGGATAGGCTGCGCTTGTGTTGTGGTGGAGGAGGTCTGACTCATGCGGTGGACCTGGTGCTGGATAGGCTATGTTTGCAGCGGGCCTGAGGGGGTCTCATGTGGTGAGCCTGGCCTGTTGCCTGATAGGCAGTGCCTGCGGTGGGCCAGAGGTGGTCTCACACAGTGGGCCTGGTGCTGAATAGGCTGTGCTTGCGTTGGGCTGGAGGAGGTCTCACGCAGCAGGCCTGGTGCTGGATAGGCTGCGCTTGCATTGGACCAGAGGAGGTCTCATACGGTGGGCCTGGTGCTAGATCAAGACTATACTCATAAGTGAAATAAATCAGACTCACATGTGTAAATGTCAGATTGTCTTACTAGTACGAGAACCTGAAAGAGAAAATAAAATCTGAAGGGTACCGTAGATATTGTGAAAAGGAAGTGAATCTATCCAAAAGGAAGAAATTACAAAGATGGGGAGAAGAGGAGAGAGTGAGGTAAGGAGATACACCTATGTATGGAAGCAAGATGGTTTAGATAATTGTAGTGTGAATTTCTGCTGATGGATGGAAATGAGCGGTTAATACTTAATTTGTTTTGTCTTTATCATTTGTACTTTTTCTGTTTTAATACTATCTTATACCCTCTTTAAAAAATAAAAAAGTGAAGTTGCAAAACCAATGAAAGAAATCATAGGAAAATAACAACAACTCAATCTGAGACTCAGTGGAGGCAGTTATCCACAGGCACAGTAAGGTTTGCCCTGGTAGAATCAACCAGGGGCACTGATAGGCAAGGTCAAGGACAGGAAGGCAGAGTGTAGCCAGCCACCTGGATACTGGGCCCTGCTCTGTGAGAACACTCCTGAGATACAGGGAAATGGCCCCACTGGCCCTTCCTGGCAGCCAGCTCCCTACCTGTGCCATCCCTGTCTACCCTTCCTCTGTGGGAGGCCTCCCCTTGCAGAGGAGCCATGATCATGGCCTTAGGCAGGAAGGCAGGAGAAGATGTTGATTCACTTTACAAATGTGATGAATGCCTGCTGACTGTGTTTATTTGCCAGAGCTGCAGCGGAGCTGAGTGTCAGTGGGGGATGTCGGTGCTGATTGAAGCTGGTATCTGCTTTGACAAGAAGTAGAAGTAGGGATTGTTTTTCCCTTGGGAACTCTTGCTGTTCAATTCGAATGTGTAGTGTGGAGGCCTGGCTGGCTGACTGGTCCTCAGGACAAAGGGCTGGACAGTGGTAGCTATTAAAGAGCTTTTCCACAGATAGCATGCCCCAGGTCCAGGTTGTTTTTAAAAAGAAGGAAAAAAGGAGAAAGAGCCCTAATAGCAGCAATATTTCAATAGACAATGAAATTAACTCTCCCTGCAGCTGTCAAAAGAGTTTGAAAATTGGACATGTTCATGCCAGACCAGTCTTTTATAAGCATAGCTCTGAGCAGTGACCATAAGTACAGTCCAGACTTGGCAGGCTCTGGTGTGAAGGCCTTGGGAGCTGTCTGCTGCTCAATTCTTCCTCCTCATTTCAAAGCCTCAGCCTGTCAGTCTGCTCGCATTGCTATGCTCTCCACAATGAGCTGGGCCTATCCCTGTCTTAAGTCTTAAGTCACTGGCGCAGCCTGTTATGGTTTGTGTATAAGTTCCCCCCAAAGCCTCATGCAGTTCTGGGGCAGCTTCTGGAGTTTGTGATTGATTCTTGATCAAGTGCTGGTATTGCAGGTGTGAGTGCTACTCCCTGGCCCTGGGGTGGATAGTCTGCATTGCAATGTAAAGAAGGGAGGCTTGCTACCTGCCTGAGCTGCTGCCCTTCCATTTGCTTTTTTGCTCTTTGCTGCGCCATGAACAGCTGTTCTTGCTGTTCTGTGCCACCCTGCCTTGGAGCCAGCTGAGTATGGACTGAAACTTCCATTAACTGTGAGTTAAGTAAACCTTTCCTTCCTTAATTTGGGGTGCTGGGTATCTTGTCCCAGCAATAAGAGTAGGATAACTGAGACACAACCCTAATTCCTCAGTTTCTGTCTTGCTACTCTTATGTCTTGAGCTGGTCATTTGTGACATGTTCAAGGGCTTCCCTGCAGTGAAACCTGCCCTGATCACCCCAGGTGGCTTTATCCCTTGGCTCATACTTTAGGCTTTGCCTGATACATCCCGTCACCTATCACATAGCCTTAGATAGTTTACAGGACCAACTTCTCCAATGGGCTAACAAGCTCCTTTTTGGGTGGGTACTGAGGCTGTCCTCTATCTCCCCAGGGTCAACATAGAGGCACCTTTCCTCAGTACACCACTGTGAACAACAAAGTTTTTGAGGTTCTGCCTACTGCAGAAGCCCCTGCATCCACAAGGAAAGTGTCAGCAGTACCCTGCCCTGGGACCTGAGACAGATTAGGCAGGAGGAAGGCTCAGAAACTGTGGTCAAAAGATTAGTGACCATTATTACAGCCATGCCTGTGCTGGTCAGCTTCACAGGGTGAATCTTTCTTACTAGAGAAGTAGGAATCCTAGGAGAGAGATGGGGCAGGAAGTTTGCATAGCAAGGAGGCATGCTAGCCCAGGTTCCTGCTTATGCCCCATCTTGAGTAGAACAATACTCTCAGACATGCTTCTATCCCCCAAAATCTATGAATATGTGACTTTACATGGCAAAGGGAAATTAAGGGTACAGATGGAATCTGGCCTTTATATGAGGAGCCAGGTATGGATTACCCAGGTCACTATAATCAGAAGGATCCTTAAAAGTAGACAAAGGCACAAGAGGTGATCAAACTTGGAAAGATGAATGAAGGACAGGAGGAATAAACCATGAGCCAAGAAATGTGGGTAGGTAGAAGCAAGCATACAGATTCTTTCTCAGAGCCTGTAGGAAGGAAGGGTCCTTGCCAGTACCTTGATTTTAACCTGGACAGACTCATTTACATTTCTGATCTCCAGAACTGCAAGAGAGTGGATCTACATTGGATTAAGCCATAGTAATAGAAAACAAATAGATTCCATTTGTATCTTTGGGTGACAAGTACCATGTCCTAACCTACCAAGCAGCTCAGAAGGGGTGGCTGTGCACACTGGAGTAGGGGTATGGCCTTAGTAAAGAGACAAGGCCTGGGCTAAGAGGTCCTCACGTCTGGGTTAGACACCATCACTCTCTTGCTGGGAAACTTCTCATGTAGAGAAACTGTCACAGCCACTGTCTGGCAGAGGTGTCAAATGCAGACTCCCCATGGGCAGACTCTGAGATTTTGCACAGAACTACATTGCCATTCTGTTTTGTGGGCATGTGTGAACCTTTCCTACCTTGCTCTTCAGGTCATACAGCTTTGTCATCACCCACCACTGCCAAACTAATTCCTTTGCATTCTTCTTGGCCTTTCTCAGATGTTACCTTATCTATGAAAATTTAAGCATGCATCTTTTAATTAAATCAACTCTGCCTCCCCAATTTACCAGGGCATACTTGGTAAGGATTCCATGTAGAATCAGTTCTACTGAAACAAATGAAAAGGGTCTCTTAAGGAACACAAATGTCTCCTTTTGTGTCTCTCATCTCTCCCTAGACTCCAAGAGGAGTCCATGGCAAGTCACCCTCACATAGACGAGCTCTTTATCCAGGGCAAAAGGCTTCCAAAACCATGACACCATAGATAGACATGGCACTAATGAAGTACACTCCACTGTAGGTTGGTTCTTTTATGTCCACTTCTCACAGGGCTGTGGTACAAAGAAATCTACCACAGTCTGTGTGGTTCCCTGTGGCTGTGTAACAGAGTACCAGAATCTGTGTGGCTCCAAGCAACAGGGCTTATTCTCCCTGACACTGGAGCCTGGAAGTCGAGATGTTGGTAGGTTCTGCTTTGGGGGGTCGGTGATCTAGGGAGGGGCCACCTCATCTCTTCAGCTTCTGGTGGCTCCAGGAATTCTTGTACTTGTTGATTTCGCTCTGCTGGAATCACTCTGGTCTGTAGCTACATCACATGGCCTTACTCTTTGTATGTCTATTTCTCTGTCTTCTTGTAAAGACGCCACTCACAGAGTTTAAGGTCTATCCTTAACCCAGGATGATTTCCTCTAGAGATCCTTAATTCATCCTAATTCATAAAGGCTCCATTGCCAAACAAGGCTGTGTCTTGAAGTTCTAGGTTGGAGGACACTTTCTTCCACCCTGGAGCTTGCTTGTAGCAAGGACTCTAGTCACCATATGCTTTTTTTGGGAGGATAAAGCCAAGTGTGAAGGGAAGCACGAGGTCTTGTTTCTGGGAAGTACATTCCCATAGAGGAGGCAAGGATCAGTTCTGGATGTAGGAAAGTAAGAGTCCATTTGAAGAAGTGCTTATTTTTATCAGTCTGAAAAGTATGTTTTCCGGAAAATTCCTTTGGAGACCTTAGCCCTTGATTTCTTCTGGTGGAGGGAAGATAAGGAGTGGCAGTATATTCCAAAGGTTGAGGAAATAAATGAGCAAATAGGTGAAGTAAGTGTGGGAGAGAGAAGCACAGCACCTTTGACCAAATCCCCAAACTGAGGACCTTGCCACAGTGAGGTACATCAGGGACCAACTCCATGGTATCTTGTTTACCGAGTTGATGGCTCTGACTGGCAGACTCTTCTTTAATCATCGTCAAGGTGCCTTTCCCTTTGTGGATGCTGAAGGCAGTGCCTCTGTGCTGTCCTCTACATCTCTGCACCCAAGCCCCACAGAGCCTTCTTGGAGTGCCATACATTGCTGCTCAGCTGTTCCTGTGCTCATCTGTGTGCCCTGGGCCTTAGGAAACAGCTAACTCACATCTAGGACCAGGCTTGGACACTTGTCACCTGCGACTTTGGGAAAGTCAAATGACCAGCTGACTTTCCACTGGCATATCTATGAGACAGCTCCCTTAGGGAATTGGTGGTGATGAGTAAAGATAGAGCCTATCACTGAGGAGACAGCCATGAGTTTGAATTCAATGTTTCCTAAGCTGAGCCCATGCCAGCTGAGGCCCAGGAGCTGGGTGACAGAGGAAGGCAATACCTGCACAGGCCCACTTGAGCTCACCATGGTGTACAAGGCAACTGATCAGGTATCTGGGCCAGTATGAAGCAGAGCTTCATGGGAAGAGTGCAGAGAAGCCCACCTGTGAGGCTGGAGCTCTGGATCTCATCACTGACTCACATCTTTACCCAGGAGAGACATTTCCTCCTTGCCACAGGCTTTGGGAAGTCAGATGAGTGCTCCAACATCACCTTGCATGTCCACAGCAGAGCTGGAGCCAGCTAAAGACCACCTCATGTTTCCAAACCTGGGTCCTCAAATTTCCAGATGTGACTGTTGGTTGCTGGAAGGCAGCCGCTGCCTCCACGTGGGAGCATCTTGGTCTCAGGAGACTCTCCCCATCAGTAGGTATGCACTGCACTGTAGGGGCACCAAGTACCCAAGTTGAGAGAAGGTCACTTGCAGAGTTCTTTATAGCAGAGAGGGCCTGAGTGCAGAGAACTGCTTCCCCAGCAAATCTGGCTTCCAGAAGATTCTCAGTGCTGTCCCTGGATGGCCAGGAATAAAAAGCAACATTGGTCAGGAAGTTTGAGAATCCTTCAGCAGGAGGCAGGATATCTACACGTAGACAGTAGCTAGGACATTCTGGCCAAGTCGAAAGCAAATGAGGGTCATTGTCACTCAGATCTGTGGGCCCAGGGCGTTCCCCAGAGAGCAAGCAGCACTTGTAGCATCCTGGCTTTCTGGGGGTACCACATGGGTCTATCACATCAATCACTGAGAATTTATATTCTGAGCTACTTTGTTGCTATGACTATAGCATCATATGGTATTAAAATGCCTGGCAAATGATAACAATGATATACTTGGTTGTTTATGCAACAAATACACTCTAGTGCCATTCTTGGCCACATGGGGACATGTAGTGGTACTCAGGTCCCATGATCTTCCCGTGGTTTCCTGCTGAAGTCCCTAGGGAGGGTCGTCCACACTTTTGAGTGACATTTACTGTGCTTTTGGTAGAAAATAATAATAATACTTAGTGACCCTCACTACAGAAACAAAATAATTATGAATAGCTTCTGTGTCTCTGACACTCACAGTCTCTCAGAAGATGAAATCCATTGGAGGTGGCATGATGGACCACTACAGGAGTATTTTTTGTGGCAGGGAAAGGCTGTTCGTTCTCATCCCTTACCCCAGGGAGAGCACAGAGCTGCCAGTATCTAGCCAAAGGTGCTGCACCTACTCTCCCTTTGACCCTGGAACATCCTTTTCTTCCCTCCTTGTTCCCTGAATTTGTTGGTGGTGGTGGTGCGGGGGGTCTACAGAGCTGGAAGCCTCCCAGGAGATGTAACATTTTTCTGGGGACCTGAGGATGGGTGGGAGCCCCTGGATCACAGATTATGAGGAGGAGACATGAGTAGCTCTAGGAGAGGCTGGGGCTGAGGGTGGGCATGGCATAATACTTGAGTCACTTTCAGTGGATCCCTTTATGGGCCTGTTGATTCCTGAGGCCATTTCTTGAACTACCATTTCTTCCCTGGGGCTACCCTGTGGCCTCTCTGGCTTCCTCCCTTAGCCCAGGGGATTTAATCTTTTAGAAGCCACTTCAAGCCCTGGTAACAATAGGAGTCCTCTGTGGACTCCTGTGGTAGTGCCACATACACTGCCCAGCTGGAAACACCCTGTAAGAATGGCCTCCTTATTAGTAAGGCTACCATCTTCACCTTCCAGCAATGTCCTTAGAACCAAGCACTGGGTCCATCCATGAGAGGTGTTCAACACTTGCAGAATGTGTGTTAAGGCCTGATCATGTCCTAGACTGCCATAGTCAGCAAGACAGTCAAAAACTGTGAGGGAGTGTTTTAGGTCAAGGTAATACTTCAAACTAAAGGCCAGGGGCTGACTCATCTTAGGCTAATAGTTGGTATGATATTTGCTATTTTGTAGATGTTCACATAAAGTAGGACCTCTCCATATGAAAAGGGCAGAACTATCCCTGAGCAGCACGGCCTTCTGCAGTTTTCTCTCAAGTGTGTCGGTGTCCCCTGCATGAGGAGGCTGGCAGAGCCCTGGCCCCACTGCACTTCCACTACCAATCGGGTGAAGTCCCTTGACCTCTCCCTGGCAGGAGATGGAGGAGAGGGCAATAAGAAGACAATTGATATTTAAGTTTCTAGGCAACCTTGGGTATCAGGCCTTATTTAAAGGGACTAGTTGTCAGAGATGGCCAAAAAATATCTTTGATGGGGCAGAGAGTATTTCATAAGGCTGATGATCTCCTTTTGAGGCCCAGCACATCTCCCTGATAACCTGGACCTATGTGGTAATATCTAGCAGTCTCACCTGGGGGAGACCTGGCCCACAAAGGGGAAGTAGCTTGGCTCCAGTGGATGATCCTGAGGTGCCCCTAGATTCTCTTCTTGTAGCTTTAAGCAGCTAATGACAAATGCACCTGCTCAGAAGGATCTTTTATGGTAGCTGCTCACTCTTCTGCTTTGTACCCAGTGCTGCCCTGGGTACCCCAAAGGTTTGCTCCACTTGTTCATTTACACATCTGCCTTTGTGCATGTTGTTGTAGTGAGTGTTTAATGTTATGGTGGTAATCATGGGGGATATGGTTCCTGTGCTCTCAGAGCCTACGGGGTGGGAGGACAAGTAGAGAGATAGTTAGGAGCGCCCTGCCTAGCGGCGAGGAAGGATTTCTCAGGGAGGAGGTGTTTCAGCAGAGACTCTAGGATAGTACAAGCTTGCCTGTCACTAAGGGACAGCTATTCACAAATGGACAGTAGCCTACCAAGGGGAAGAATCCACAATCCACAATGGACAGAGGAATCTACAATAGACATTCCTCCTATGGGGTGTTAGATGCTCTTGGATGCCATGATCAGAGGTGTCCTTTGGGAACATTATGCGGTTTGGGCTGAGAGAAGGGACTGCATGGCTGGAGACCCGCAGGCCATAAGGAGATGGTGCAGACCCACAGCTGAGAGCCCTGAGGGCTGCAGGAAAGTCCTGGGCATGATGGCTGTGTTCTGGAAGGAAAGTTTTGGTGGCAAGTGAGAAGTGGAGCTCGGTAAGAGGGGTTAAAGGACCCCTACAATGTCTGGGCCAAATACTCAGAATGACAGGAAGCTGGGTCTGTATGTGAAGATGTTGTGAAGATAGGAAACTTCATGTAGAAAAAAGAGGTGGCCGGGAGCCAGAGGACAACCCTGTTGCAGAGCAGCTGTGCACTGAGGTTATGCACATCTGGGTAATGCATTTATCCTGTGACCCTGCCCTGGGGAATGTCACTGAGCGACACGTTTCCCCAGCTGAAATGGACACTACACAGAAGGCTTCTGAAATGCATGTCATGGTAACAGTAAGGACCCTACTGTAGCTATGAGCTTTATACAGCCTCCCTGCTGTCATTGTTCTGAACATTGAAGGTCACATGCTGGGTCTTTTCTGACCCCTTGCACACTGGTTCCTGTGTTAATGCCATGAGTAGTGGAAGTTAAGGCTCACTGTGAGCTGCTGAGGTGCTGGCTCCATGCTGAGGTTCCCGCAGCTGCTCGAGCCCAGGTCTTTAGGCTCCCAGTCTTCCTTGCTGTCTTTCTTTTTTAAGGGAAAAAAAAAATCCAGTAATGGAAGTAACAATTTATATTGTGCCTTTTGACATCCCCAGGGATGGTGGCCTATCATATCTCAGTGGCTTTCCCCAATATAGCAAGCATGAGAGCTTTTTTTTTAAGATCATATTCTTTAGTTTACAAAATAAAATATTGCCAATTAGAAGCATCCTCTGGAAAGAGCATTCATTTCTTCTCATAACAAATGATGCCCATGCTGAGATTTCTTGAGGCCATGGTCTCTGTTGATAGAATTCGCTATAGTGTTACAAACCACTTTCAGGAAGCTGAGCCAACTGTAAGTTGTCTTTGTGCAGCTGTGTTCTGGGCTTCTTTGGTGCTGTGGCAGCTCACTGGGCCGAGTTCAGGAGCAGCAAGGGTGCTCGCTACCTGGACGCAGGCCCAGCCCCAAGCACCACCCCTTTGCTTTGTTCTCCACAGATTTTCCTTTCCTTCCCTTCCCTTCCCTTCCCTTTCCCTTTCCCTTTCCCTTTCCCTTTCCCTTTCCCTTTCCCTTTCCCTTTCCCTTTTTTAAAAATGTATTTAGTACAGGGTCTGCAGGGTCTCACTACACAGATCAGACTTGTAGTGATTGTCCTGTTTTCAGCCTCCCAAGCACTGGGATCACAGGCATGTGCCACCAAGCCCAGACTCAATGCCAGCATGGCATGCTGGGGTTTGGGTCCCTGAGCCTACCTAAGCAGGCGCTTTAGTCTACTGAGCTATCTGACTGGCCCTTCCCCTTTCATCTACTCCGTCTTCAGCAGGAATGGGGCTTGGAGAGGATGAGCAGCTACCAGTGCCTGGGCTCCATCCCCAGTCAGAGGAACAGTCTGGAAGGAGTGGTTCCCTTTCCACAGCACTAGTGGAGACCATAATTTTTGTTAAATGTGTGGAAGGTATTAGGGCTGAAAAGGTACAAGGGTTGAAAAATGCAGCAACTTTACATTTTTTAAATGCATTATAGTAAGAGACATACTGCCATAGTCCACACCCCCAAAATACCTATCCTCTTGCTTTGAAAGCACCGTTCCATTCTTGCCACATTCAGAAGCAGTTCTTGAGGTCCTCTGCTGTGAGTGTCTTAGTGGGGTGTGATTAAAAATCTGATGAATGTTGCTGCCAAGTGCCATCCAGTGGAATGGAGCATTAATGCGTCCTCATCTACCCTATCACCTACATCTGGCACTGTGCAACTTCGGGCACTTCCGGAAGTGGAAATGAACATGGAAGGTAACCACTGAAGATTAAGAAAAAAAAAAAATGTTTCCTTGCAAAGCACCAGAACTAGTTGCAAAAAGGGCTGGGCAGAGGTCAGGAGTAGTGACCGGAACTGATCACTGTATCAAGTTTGATGTGGGTCAGGTTGGGCATTTGATCTGCCAGTCATTTAGAAAAGTTATCTTTGCAAGGTCCTGAGTCTGTTCAAGACATAGAGGCAGCCAGCACGGCACAACTAAAGACCCTCAGGGGAAGGACTTCCAGAGTTGCTGCAAAAGGTAATAGGAACGATGGGGTACGTGCGTTTGGGGAGGGGTACATTTTGAAGCATATTAATGGCACCATGTCTTTTACTTCAATAAAGTTTTATTCATTGAAACACTCACCGTATCTTTAGATCACACCTTGTAAAGATAACTTTTCTAAATGACTGGCAGATCAAGTGCCCAACCTGACCCACATCAAACTTGAGACAGTGATCAGTTCCGGTCACTACTCCTGACCTCTGCCCAGCCCTTTTTGCAACTAGTTCTGGTGCTTTGCAGGGAAACATTTTTTTTTTCTTTATCTTCAGCTTTTCCTCTCATGTCTCAGAAAACCAGTGGGGCTTAGAGTCTCTTCATTTTGCTCTGACGGCTCTTATCAATCTCCCTCTTAATTAAAGAAAGCAGACTTGGCAGCAGCATCTCCTCTGAGTCATCTGGGACTCGATTGGTTTATAGCAGCAGCACCAATCAGCTTCTTCACTGCCTCCACAGCTGTCCCCAGGGCTACCACCAAGAGTGCCTCATGGTAGATACAGGAATAGATCTTCGATGCATGGATGGAGAGAAACATACAGCTTTGCATCCACAGAGGAATAGTAGATCTCTAGGCAAGGAGACAAGATGAGCGAGTGAATGTGTGCACAACCACAGGATCACAAGAGAGAAGGCCCTGGAGTGGTTAAGATACTTGTCATCAAGACCTGGATATCCAAAGCCAGAGTTACTCAGTGCTTTTAGAAGTTTTCTGATAAAATACAATGTTCAGATAACCCAATATATAAAACAAACTGGGATCAAAGGGGCCAAGGTGGCCCAGAGGATTGTTTGGTAGATGAAAATTTGGAATAGTTTCATCTCCTCTGTCCACCCCTGTTTAAAAACCAAACTCTAGTCCAAGGCTGCAAAGGAGAGATGACTTGCTGAAAGGCATATTAATTAATTACAAAAATTTAATCTGCAGAAATACCCAATACTGCAAAGGCTAGGTCCTCCCCTAGCTGATCTGGTGCCCACTTCATAGACAGCATGTTTATCTTTAAAATCTTTACCTCAGTACCCTGGCTGTCCTGTCATGCCAGTGAGAACTCAACTGAAAATCTGGGTAAGGAAACTTTGCCCTGATGATACCATAGGGTGGAGAATTTGCTCGTTACAGAGCTTGACGGGCCTGATGGTAAGACAAGCTCTGCCACCTGGACAGGGAGTTCATGTTCTAAGCTGCAGCTTCACATCTTGAAACAGGTAAGATGATGGCCAGTCCCTGACCTTTGGGGTCTGGTCACTTCTAAGGAGCCTCAATTAAGGAAGAAGACATTGACATACAGCCCTGGCCACACAGGGGCAGGTGAGAACACCAAGAACTCTGTAGTCTGATAGTCCTGGGTCTATGTGCAGGATGTTGCCCTGTTTCCTTGGTGGACCTTGGACTTGTCAGCCTCTCTGGACCTCAGCTGCTGTGGGCTGTACGGTGCTGCTCCACTGGCTCAGTGTTGTGGAGAAAGCTCCAGTGGATTCTCTGTGTCCTGTGGCTGTTGCTCTCCCTCTTCTAGGGAAGCCCCCAGCCCTCTCAGTTATATGCATAGAGCAGGGAAGGCACTCTGGTTGTTGAGCTTGCTGTCACCTTGAGCTTTTCTGGAGATGGCAGTTTGCCACCATGGAGGGATCTAAAGCATCTGCTGCTGAAACTGCTACAGAGCCAGGACAACAGTGACACCCAGTTTGGCCAAGCCTAGCAGGCAGGACCAAGCACAGTGCTGGTGATCCAGCAAGCACTAGGACCCCCATGGTTACTGAGTGACACACAGGCAGGCTCACTGGATGCCTGGGTAATAGTAACTCCCCCCAGACCTTGCAACCACCCCGTTCTACATCCGAAACCTAGAGGATTCCATGACTTCCTTATGGCTGAAAAATGTAGGTGGCAGTGTGATCACGGGATGCACTGTGTCCTCACTGTCTAGGCTGCTCCTTCCAGGCAGACATCACTCATGTTTCAAATCTTCACTGACCCATAGCCACCCTGGAAGAAGTTCCTGGCTGCTCACTGCACTCACACTGCACTGTTTCCCTCCCCTCAGGCTCATTCTCTCCCTCTCCTATAGGAGATGAAGTAAGATGCTAAGATGAGTCACTCCTGAGCTAGACACCCCTTTAAACTCTTCTAATAGGAAAGTCCATCATAGGCACTAGTGCTGATCCCTTAGTTTTCAGGTTTCTCTGAAATACTTTTCTTTCCTACCTCTTTTGGTAAGAGGGCCAGACCTAGGAAGGTGAACCTTTGATGAAATCTGGGTTAGGGGAAGCCTCTGCTTTGTAGAAGGTTGTGATGCATCTGCCTGGCTTATCTCTGAAGTCAGCTAGATGCCACTGACCAACTTCTTTGTGACCAGCTCCTTCCAAGTCAGAGCAACAGAAGCTGGCTGGTCACTGAGGACAGTGGGCCTATGCTGGGAAGACAGGAAAGGGCCAGCAACCTGGAGGAGCACACCTTTCCCAGCACGGAAGTCATCTGGAGAAACTGAAGCAGAGGTAGGCAGGATCTGAAATGTGGAAACAAGTCAGCTTGAGCAAGGAACCTTCTGGCTACAAGCAGGTTTCTTGCTCATGATATCCCAAAGTTAAAGTCAAGGTGTGTGTTGGACCAAGGTCTCCTTTATGGCAAAATTCAGGTCCCTATAGCTGTGGAGCTAAAGCCGTGGCCACCTTGCTGACATTAGTCAGGGCTGTTGTCAGCTCCTAGAGGCTACCTCCTTTCCCTGAAACACCTCAGACCTGTGTAGTGGGTCCAGTTCTTCTCAGGCTGCTGATCTCTGAGCATAGATGGAGAAAATTCTCTGCTTTGAGAGTGCTCCCCTGGGAAGTCAGGCCCACCCAGGCTGCCTTCCTTTTTCCAGACAGTGAGATGTTATGTCCGGAGTCCTATCCTTGTGCAGAGAGGACTTCAAGGGTGAGGATCATTGAATGTGTTGCCTCAGAACTCTGGCTTCCATGGGGGGAGGGGCCACAAGATCCAACAACAAGGTCAGGGGCACTTCCTGCAGGGGACTGTTCTGTCCAGAATCTTGAAAGCTGAAGAGACAGAGCAGATTGTGGGCCTTCCCAGCGGAAGAGATCTTGCTCACTCTGGTGTCCTAGTGGAGCTTAAGCTGCAAAGATAAGTCCTGAGTCTCATTAGCTGCTGTTGCCTGAGTATTCTGAGTACTTCCTCTCTGAGTTGTGCACATTTCATGTATTAAAACAGGCTCTGTGCAGTATGGCCCTCAGAGGCTAGCATGTTAAAGCCGAAGAAAAAAGGGGGCTATTAGGCACTTAGATTAGAAGATGTGCTTGCAGAGTTCCAGAATAGCATGATGGAACTGATGGGTTTCACAGGACACCCCCTAAGGGACACTCAGGAGCCAGGATGGGCACTCAGTCTCCATCTGGTGTCTGGCAGGAGTGTCTGTGATAGCATAGCCTCAGGCACTTCGGGCGGGGGCAGCAGGGGAGGTCAGGTTAATGGACTCTGCTCACAGGAGACAAAGGATGCTTGTGTTGTGAGTGTCTCTGCCATGTAGCCAGGACACAAGTACTGCACCATCACAGTGGGCAGATACAGGACACTGACTGGGAGGCTCCCTCCCTGCAGGCCCAGACTCCACCCACAAACAGCTAAACCTGCCTAGGCCTCAGTTTCTTCCCCTCTAAATTGACCAAAGTGACACTTTCTCTGTCACAAGCTTGCTTTGCATAACAAGAAGTAGATTTAAAGCTCCTTCCAGGTTAAATCCTGGCCCCTTGAACCCATGGGCTCCAGGGAGGGCTGGGACAGGCTACTGTTGTGAGCCAATGTGACAGCAGTGCCTGCAGTTGTGGGCCTCTGAGGGGTAGATGCAAGGATAGATCAGAGTCTGTTCCAGATCCTAGTAGATAAAAGTGTTGCAATTAATTATTCCATAAAGTTGAGGTGATCTGAGTCCTTAAGGCCTTCGTGTGTTTGTGCGCACGTGTATTCCTGCGTGTGCATAAGCCTGTGCATGAGTTCTCTCCCCATGGTCTCTGTTAGGAAAAAAGTGTAAGGAAAACTTAATCGCTGCCCCATACACACACATCTTCCTGTTCCGCCTCAAGTCAGATCCTCCTCGCCGTGGGCCAGGCACATAAAAGACGGAGTGGACTTTCGGAGTCCAAGTGCAGAATGGCAGGCATCTTTCACCCTGGACACATCCTGCAGCATAAAGTTTAGGATGAATTTCAGAGTCCAAGAGCCCCATATTCACTTTTTTTTTTTTTAATGTATTTAGCACAATATCTCACTCCTGTTTTCAGCCTTCCAAACACTGGGATTATAGGCACCACCACACAGACAGTCTCAATTGCTGTGTTAGCGTGCCCCAGAGGTTGGGATGGGGTTGGCGGTTAGGGATCAGGGCCAGCACACCAGGGATCGAACCCCCGTCTGTGCACCTGCTTAAGCAGGAGCTTTAGTCTGCTGAGCTATCTGGCTGGCCCGCCTGGATTCACTTCTAGCAGGCTGTCCTATTCACCTGCTGTGCTCCTGCAGGTTGCTGCTTCCTGTCTTCCAGCCATCAGGTTGTGTCTCAAATGGATAAGTGCCCCTGCCTGTCAGGACTGCTACGAGCACTAAATGCATGCCAACCATTGGACGTGGGCTTGATGCAGAATAAATGGACAATCAGCACCGTGGGTGACATGATTGTTATTGTCCACTTTGTCATTCTTAGTCAGCCCTGACATTTCAGACTCTCTTGGCCTATAGTCATGTCTCTGTTGATGAGCCAGATGGTGCTGGTGCCCCCAGAGCCAGTCTGGCTGCCCTTTACCCATGGCTTTCAGCCTGAAGGGTAGAGGTGGCTGGAAGGCAGGTATCATGGTCTAGCCCTTCTCTTTGTGGTCACCAGTGGCCTTGCTCCGCATGGATTGGACCTGGGGGCCAGAGAGGCTGTTTGTCTCTAAGCATCAGCCCAAATCCGCATATTTTATTGGCTTAATACAGGTTTTTCAGGGTGGAACATACCCCCATGCATGTGTGCTATGTGGGGGTGTGTGTGTGCGCAGTGGACTGATGTATTAAATGCGTGTATTGAAGTCTTTCCTATTCCTGTGCTATTTGGATATAAGACCTTTAAGAGGTAATTAAGTTAGAATGAAGTCATTAGGATGGGCCACAATCCAATATGGCTACTTTCTTATGAGAAAGAGAAATTTAGACCCAGACATGTGCAGAGGGAAGGGCATGTGAGGACGCTGGGAAAGGAAGCCATCTGTAAGCCAAGAAGAGAGGCCTCAGGTGAGTTTAGTCCTGGCCACACCTTGATTCAGGGTACCCAGTCTATGATGTTTTGTTAGGGCCACCCCAACACACTGCTACCGATACATGTGTGTATTACTCTGTGTAAGCACATGGTGTCTGCCACTCACCCTCCACCCCACCTTCTTGTCATTAGCAAATTGCAGAGCATTATTCTACTTTTAGTTACTCTGGAAAATCATTGCTGCTTCTAACTAAACTTGACTTGTCCCAACAGATGTGTGTGTACCTCCCCGCTTTCCATGCCATTCTACCCCCCTCCATCCCTGTGCGTGGAGAGAGAAATTCTCTGATACAAGGTGATGGGGTCCACAAAGCCTCCAAATACTGATGACTTCTAACTCCTATCTGTCTCTGGGCACATCACATTGGCTAGTCTAGAACTTCCTTGAACCTCAGTCAGGAGACTGAGGAATTAGATGGAATGCTTACTCTCCCTTGCTGTGCTTGGAGGGCAGCCACATCTATGCAAACAGTGTGTAACCTACCTAGCTTTCCATGGTTCACATGCATCTGTGTACAGAGTAGTAATATCTTATTGTTTCCCTACCAGCATTTAGACAGGTAACTCCAGAGGATAAAGCAACTCTGGTATGGTCCCATGATAGAATTCCTTCAAGTTATTCTTTGCCATTGCTGCACAGAAACAAAATGATGTGCTGATTGATCTGTAGGGCTGGTCCTTTATGAAAGTTATAGGCCAGGGTCAGATTCCCTGGGGCATTACAGTCAATTAACATTAATTTCATTGCCTGGCTCCATGTGGAGAAACCTTAGGGTCTTTCTTCGAAGGTGTATTTCCCAATTCGGTAATCATTTTCTCTCAGTGGAGCTTGGTCTTTGATCCACTTGGTAGAAAATGTTAATGATTATCTTCAATTGATAGTCATCAGTGAGGCTTAGACCACACTGTCCAGTTTTTCAGGGTAATGTGTTTTTTTAGATTAGCTCATGGGGACCAATGATTCCAAATAGGTCAGAAATAAGAGTGCCAAGGGAAAATCAGCCTGCCTGCAATGGAGAGCATGTTCTGTCCTAAGGCTAGTTCAAACCAAGCTGGTCTGTGATGAGTCCTGTGCCAGCCAGCTCCTCTATAGCCTCCAGCACATGGTCATCCTATTAGCATCCAGGGGCAGGGTAAGGAACATGGCTTAGAACCAGACATGCCAAATAGAGCTGCTCTCTCCTGCTGTTCCACAGATTGCCTCAATCAAAACCCTTGACCTCTCAGAGACTCGGTGTACCTTCCAGTCCTCAGAAACCAGTATCATCCAGTAGGTGGTAAACTGAGCAGGGCTCCTGTGGGCCCGCCACTCATTGGCATTGTCTTCTCACTAGTGCCACCGATATGAGAGACCCTGCCCATGTGTACTGTGACAATCCCAAATGTTTCAGGGCCTCTTGACTGGTTCTCTAGTTTCTAGCAAAACAGTCTTTATACCCAGAGTGACAGAGTTATTGGACAAGGAACTGCAGAGACATGTACCACACAGGATGTATCCCTTGGTCTAGACTTGCTTCTGAGTCTGTCCAGATGTGGCAGAATTCTATAGATGTGTCTCCTCTTGAGGCACAGGGAAGCATGATTCTTTGGAGGTCAGTGGTTGTGCCATCAAGGGAGAGCCAGCGGCCTGCATCCTTCCCAAGGCATCTGCTTCCTAGATCTGTACCACAGAACAGCCAGCCCAAAACAAACAAAGCAGGGCCAGGAAATTTCCCCTGGGTGAAAATGACCTTCTCCTTAGAAGTTATTATGGAAATTAAATTTCCATCTTTATTGAGAATATTAATTGATCCCAAAGGGATTGAGAACAGATATTCTTAGAGTTTGGCTTCAGGTTCTGGCAGTCTAAGTCTGCATTGTACCCATCATTCCTTTCCCCATTCCTGGTACCTGAGGATGGACACCCCAACTCTGGCTCCGTCCTATAGTATCCAGCAAGTTTTTCATGGACACAGCTTTGTAGAAGGCCTGGGGCTTTTTGTATCCTGTCATCTTCACCCTGTGAAGCCTCAGGAGGGAGGACCCTCTTCTAAGGGCATCAGTTCCGCCTATCCCAGTGCCCACTCAGACCCTTGTGTTGCTAGGTAGGTCTTGCCCCTCAGGTCTTTGGAGTCTGATATACTTGGTTCTGCATCTGGGCTGCAATCTTTCAATGAGATCTTTCTAATCCCCTCTGGCTTAGACCGTTCCTAGCACTCAGGTGACCCATCCCTATGGTCTTAGTGACCCAAGGCAAGGACATGTTTAGCTACCTGCTACCTCCTGTGCCTAATGGAACTCAACTTGAAAACAGGAACAATGGCCCAAGTGTTAAGGCACCCCTTCTGAGATGGGTGGGGCATGCCTGCTAGGAGTAGGGGCTTAAATTAATCTTGTAACAATGCTACAACAAGTTATCCATCCTTCACCGTTGACAGGGAAGTCACTAGAATGCATGGTCTCCTTCCATCCTCACCATACCTCTGTGGGATTCATCTTCATTTTAGGATTAGGGAAGAGAAACAAGGAAATGTTAAGTGACTTGCTTCTAAGTCATAGATTCTGGATGGGGAAGCCAGTGTTTGGGCTGCCTTAGGACTGAGAAGACTTGGTCTCTATCTGTGTTCACCAGACATTGTTCTGTGCTTTCCAGCACCCTCAGAGGCTAGGGCTTCTCTGTTTCTGGCCAGAGTGATTTCTATCCACACTCCTGCTCCTGAAAGCTCTTGTCTGCTTTCAGGGAAGCTCCCTGACTACAATGCATGAATGGAACCTTCCCTGCCCGTGGTTGCAGTGTCCAGGGCCATCCTTTCTCCAGTCTAGCAGCTGAGCTCCCAAGTTCTGTGGAACTCCAGCCCCTTGTGATGTTTCTGATCACATCAACCTTTCTAAGGATGCAAGTGAATACATGAAGGGCTACGAGAAGTCCCAGAGGTAGGAAACCTGTTAATCATATCAAACTCAGCTGGATCAGTGTGAATTATGTCGTGGAGTCTTTTAAAACTGGAGTTCCCTGCTGAGCATAGTATCATATGCCTATAATTCAAACCCTCTGGGAAACTAAGGCAGGAAGATTGGAAGTTTGAGGCCAGCCTAGGAAATTTAGTGACTTATTTAGTGATTTAATAAGATCTTGTCTCAAAATTAAGAAGAAAATGGTGCTGTAGCTCAATGCAGAGGCTCTGGGCTCAGTGTTCAATGTTGCCATAAATAAATAAGCAACTGAAGATCCCATGAGACAGCCCTTGGCCAGCTGTGCAGTCTGTAGCCACTAAGCTAATGACAGTGATGTGGTGTGTAAAGGCCTCTGGAGCATTTCCAGGAACCTGCACTGGAATCCTTACAGCGACCTCCTGACTTGGTCACCCTTCCCATTTTGCAGATGAGGAAACTGAGCTGAGGAATTATACAATCTGTCCACATGCTTGGGCAACCTTTTCTGACCTGTAGGGCTATTTTCAAAACTAACACTAAAACTTTTGCTTGAGGCCTGGCCATTTTCCTTAATGTCTCTTGAAATTCCTTAAATCAGTTTCTTCCCTAGGAAGATAGGGAAGATATCACCTCCTTCTTGGATATTCTGGGTTCCTAGTGAAACTCAAGTAGTAGAAAATCTGTCCCTCACAGATATACCTAACAAATTCCTGGCAGTCAATCTCACTACTCTCAATTCTCTCAAGACCTGTGCCCAGAGCAGTTTTGAGAATCCAGAGGGAGCAGGGCAAGTTGGAACAAGGCAGTAGAGTATCTAGCAAGACCCCAGCCCCTAGTATTTCCTCCTGGGGATGCTTCTCCTGGGCTGTCTAGCCTGCAGGTCAGGCACTGCCTTGGCCTGGGCCCTGAATCAGGATTCACCTGCTCCACTCGGGCCCAGCCTCTCACTGTTGAGTCTATAGGAACAGCCTATCAGGTAGAAGGCTGTCTACGAGTCTCTTTTTTGCCTTGGGCAGAGTTCCCTGAAGGCCAGGCCCTGATTCATCCCCTCCCTGGTATGACCCTCCTGTAGTAGGCTGGAGGATCAATCTAATCAACATGGTATAAATAGTAGAACTACTGATCATGGGTCACTTAGACCCCCCTGGGCCTTTGGTGGCTTCAGGGGCTACAGGCTGAAATCTAACTCCTTAGCAGGGTCATATAGGCCCTCTTAGTGGGCTTTTCAGGTTCCTGCTATGGGCATCTTGATACCTTTTCAAATATATTCTCCCTGTCAGCCAGACCCCTTCTCCTAGAGGCACTTATGTGTACCTGAGCCCCTGAGTAGTTCTCTTTGGCCATTCCAGGCACTGTCTTTTCTAGAATAGTTGAAGCTTCTCCCATCATATTATTCCTTGGAGGTGACCAGGCACTGGGAAAAATGGTTTTGAAGGTTTGTGTCCCCCTGAAATGATAAGAGGTCCTATGCCCAGCATGGTTGTGTTTGGAGAAAGGGCCTTTAAGGAAACAGTTAAACTTAACAGGTCTCAAGGGTGAGGTGCCACCCAAAAGGCTTAGTGTCCATGTAAGACAAGATACTGGGGAGCTGCAGACGCACCTCCAAGAGGCCTTAAGCCCACAGAAGAAAAGCAACTGTCTGCAGCTCAGGAGGGGCCCCCATCAGACACTAGCCCAGCTGGCACTTGACCCTGTTCCAGCCTTTGAAGTGTCCAGACTGACACTTGAGTGGGGACAGAGCTTTTTCATCTTTCTGCAACCACCATCCTCTCTAGCCCAGGGGCCCTTTATCTGAGGACTTTGTCTGCCATCACTGAGTGCTGTATAAAAGAAGGCTCTCCACAGCAGCTTCCATTACAGATGACTGCCTGCCCTGTTTTTCTTCTGAGGTGGAGACAAGTGTTCCTTGCCCACAGGGCTGTTCACAAGCTCGACTTCTAGGTACCTCCAGTATTTCCTTGATGTCCAGTCCCGAATGCACATTAGCACAGCACTCTCCTCAAGCACCTGGTGTTTGCAGTGTTTCCTCCCCCAGGCTCCTTGTGTTCCCTACACCTAGTGCTATTCTCTCAGGAAACCTGAGGTCTTTGGCATTAGCAAATATAGCCCTCTCTTTACAGGTGAGGAAGCTGCTAGGCAGAAGACTGCTACACTGACTGACCCTACTAGATCCCTGACCCAGCTAGAGGTACAACCTTAGAATAGAGTCCAGGGTGTCTTCTAGACCTGTCTCCCCAGTGTCACACGTGGCCTGAGGAAATCACCTCTGCAGCTCTGGCCTGGCACATATCATTAGTCCAGGTGATGGAGTTGAACTGAGTTGGTTGAGCTGACCTACCCAGACCCTGAAGGCCACAGAGCTGCCAGAGAGGCCAGGGGAGGGCAGGAGCTTGAGTTCTGCATATAGCGTACTGCCCTAGTAGATCCATCTGACTGCGAAGGCAGAAGCCAGGACCATCATAACGAGAAAGGGCTCTCAAATCTCTCTCCTTTATTGCTCAGGCACTTCACAAATTCTCAGAGTGAGGAACAATTTGGAGCCAGCCAATAGCTGAGCATGGCGCTGCAATTCACTTTCCCTCCACCATGCTCTGCAAGGAGAGCTGCAGCTGCTACCTTTCTGATTCCTCCTTAGCAGGCTGCTGCCATGCCCTGGATCTGCTACTGTCTTCCTTGAAACCTAACAAGTTCTGTAAGCAGTGGCGATGGTTCTGCCACATAGCAAGCCTGCCATTGGCTCTGGTGTTCAGCCTGAGAAGCACTTAAAAGCCAGTCAGTGTCCCTTTTGTAATTATAAAGGCAACCCCTGCTTGTTTTAACTAATGAAATAATGCAAACCATTGTAAAAAGTTGTCAGCAACTAGATGTTTCCTCCTCCATCCTTTAGAAGGTACCCAGTCCTAGTACCGAGCCACGTCCCTTAACGGGCTCCTGCAAATGTGTGTGTACAGACGTATTTACATGTAGGAGACATTCTTATTTCACAAAAAGAATGAAGTGCTTGTCTCATTGTCCTGTGGAAGCCTCACTCAGCAGTGGCCACATGCCCTAGCCATGGCAGCTGTGTGCACAGCCATCTGCCTGCCTTGCTCAGCACTGTGTGCTGTTGTGTCTTCTTAGCCACAGTCCAATGGCTGGAACATGGCAGCCATTGCTATACTATGCCTTTCTCAGACTCCTCCTGAGGTTGGGCTTCCCTCTTCAGATTATTGATCGTTTTCATTCCTTTCCTTCATGGCCCTAGTTACATTCTTTGTTCCTTTCCTACCCAATTTCTTTCCCTTATCAGGCAGGAACTAACTGCCTTATATATGTATTGATTTGACTAGTCTGTCTTTTCTTTTGACTTCATTTTCATGGCTTTCCATGAAAATTTGGTCTTTTTCCTATAACCCAGTATGTCTTCTTAGGAATGTTTCTTCTGCTACCAAATATGATCTCCTAATTTCTTCTATTATTTTCTATTTAAGACCTGAATCTATCTGGGCATGGTGGTACCAGTAATCTAAGCACTGTGGGTGTCTGTGGCAGGAGGATTGAAAGTCTGAGTCTAGGCTGCAAAATCTAGCCTGTCAAAATAAAATTTTGCAAAAGGGCTGGGGATATGGCTTATTGTGAAGACCCTGGGCTCTAGCCCCAGTACACACACACACACACACACACACACACACACACACGCAATCAATCTATCTGGAATGTACTTGTGCATATGAACTAAGGTTTTGTTTTATTAGATACTTACTCTAGGACCAATTTATTTTGAAAACAATCCTTTCTCCTCCAAAGTAACATAACATTTTGTCATATATTTATGACAAGGTCATGTTCTAAAAACATTCCTCACCAGGCAGCGTCATTACTGTGCCTGTACAAATTCAGGCAGTGTATACTGTCCAACACCTGGCTTATGAGTATGACCTGTGACAGTAGCTATTCAGAGACAACTACAGATAAATTCCCCTTACGAACATAAAGGCACAAACCTCTAACTAAATCTCCCAGTCCAGCAGGGAGACAAAGTATTTCACCATGGCTAAAGCCTGAATAGTCTGAAGATGGCTTGTGTCACAAAATCAGCCTAAGTCAATGCTACATTAAAAAAGGGAAAAGTTACAGTTCGATATGTAAATATTGACAGTCATTTGATTAAAAAAGTCAGACTCATATATGGTATGCATGAGTATGACCTGTTGCTCCTGGAGCCATTGTGCACAAAACCAGGCTTAAAGAGGAAGTGATGAATCCAGGGACACCAGATTAACAGCAGATGTATGAAGCTGATTTGGCCATGGTGTGGCTAATAGCAAGCTTTCTTTTTATAAGTAGAAAGGGCACCCTCAGGATGGTGTAGTGCAACAAACATATAAACCAGTAGCAGTCACCTGCTATCAAATACTACTCAAGGTACACCATTGTATATGCTAAACTTTTAAATGACTGGAAGCACCGTAGGTTTGCTTATGCCGGTGTCACCACAGGTGTTACATGAGCAGTGCGCTGAGGTATGATGGTTATGATATCACCAAGCAATAAACTCCTTTCAGCTCCACGCGATCTTAAGAGACCCACATCAGAGCGCAGTCAGTGGTCGGCCAAGACCTCACTATACAGCTAGGGACTGTGTGAATTTGGACCTAGTTTTGAATTCTGCTATCTGTTCTACTGGAAAGACTTTTCTCTCATGACTAATGTCATGCCTTTTTATCATGATGGCTTTTAGAAAAGTTTCAATCCTGATAAAGCAAACTAACTTTTTACTATCCTTTGTTCAGTTTTTTAAGTTATATGCCCACTCAAATCCATTTCAAAATTAATATTCTAGGGGTTCGGGAGATAGCTTGGCAGTCTAAGTGCCTGTCTTGCAAGCACAAGGACCTGGGTTTGATCCCTGGTACTGCATGCCATGCTAGCCCGAGTTCCTAGGTGCACTGAGCCAGCCACTGAGACCAGACATGGTGGCACCCACCTGTAATCCCAGCACTGGGGAGACTAAGACAGGAGGATCACTATAAGTCTGAGCTGTGTAGCAAGACCCTGTATCAAATAAATGAATAGAAATTTTTTTAAAAATTAATATTCTATTGAGAAATATTTGTAAATGTATATATGTGAAATAAATGCATGTATGTTGCATATTTTGCTTTTTCGCTAAAAAAAAAGTCTTCATAGTTAAAGGACATTTATTTTATCCCTCACTTTAATGGTTCTTTCAGAAGTCTTAGTTTTTTAATCAGATCACTTTCAGAATGTATAAACATAATTGTAACTTTTCCCTTTTTTAATGCATTGGTAACTTAGGCTGATTTTGTGACATGAGCCACCTTTGGACTAGTCAGGAGTTAGTTATGGTAAATTACTTTGTCTTACTGCTGAATTGGACCTTCTGATATTTTATTTAGAATTTTTTACCTTTGTGCTCATAAGTAGAATTTATCTGTAGTTGTCTCTGAAATGCTACTGTCCTTTCTGTGCCCCCTCTGTGCCCTGATGTGATTGTCTCTGTCCTCAGGGGGCTCCTGAAGAGCATTGAAAATGCTGGAGAACAAGCATTGTGAGTGAGATATGGAAAGGAGGCTAAAAAGTCACGGAAAACAGCATGACAGATTGTATCGGAGAGGGGTCAAAGAAAATGGGTCTAGGCAGCAATATTTAAACTGATTCTCACAGAATAAAGGAAGATTGTACACAGATATGTTGGGTCCTGCTTAGACTGGCTCACACTTTTAGGAATTTTAGAATTGGTTAATATTATGTTGATAACACAAGTCAACCTTGCGGAAAGTAATTATACCATGGAAATTAGTCAATATGAAAAGTCACATTTTCTCGTGCAGCCCTTTCGTCTGTCCTCGTTTTATCCTCATTCCTCTTTGAGCCTTCTGTCCTAGGGAAGGGTCCTGCCATTTCCTCTCAGGAAGCAAAATAAAGCTAAAATATCCAGGTCAAGTTTTATTTTATTTTTATACCAGGAATCCAATTCAAGACCTTGCACTTGCCAGGCAGGGCCCATGGCACTGCTTATATCTCTGGCCCAAAGCTAAGCTATTTAGATCTGGTCTTTGGAGTCAACAAACTGTAGTCAGTTACTCACACTGGACATATTACCTCAAGCCTCTGAAGCTCTCTTTCCTGGTCCATGAAGTACAGGTAATAATCCCTGTACAACACTTGTGTATAAACAACCTGTGTGAACTGCTCAGCATATGCTGGTACAAGAAGTAGCTTAAAAATATAATTGATGAACCATAATTATTCATTGATTACTTCAACACATTTTCATGGTCCTGTTGTCTTGGAAGGTCTTGGGACCTTAAGCACATCTCTGGTCTAGGGGGACAGGTCATTTTGTATTGAGACTGTTCCTGAAGCCTCAAGCTAATTCCTAAAAGGCTGTCCTCTGAGCTGTGACTGTCTGAACGCTGCTGTCCTTCTGTTGTGAGCAGCTCAGTATGCTCCAGCAATGGAGGACATGAAGATAATCTGGGCCTTGACTAAAGGAAAACAGTCTAGAAGGCCATGCTGTGAGCAATGGCCATGGCTTGTGCCTCACCCTGCCTTCTGGTTGCATGAAACTGCTGCCTAAAGTATCTGCAGGTGATGGGTCACTAAATGAAAAATGAGGGCAATGCCTGAGAAGCCAGGAGCCTAATAGACAGAGAAGTCCCCTGTGCCACAGCCATCCTGTGAGTGAGCTGAGGACCTTCTGCAGGTCTGGCTCCCCAAAGCTGCCCTGCCAGGTGCCAGCTACTTTTCCATCTGATCATCTTCCCAGGAGCACATCAGCTTCTCAATTGTCAAAGAAGATCCTGAGATTACCTGTCACCATCTCAGACCTGTCCCGACAGCCGCCTGGTTTGGTGGGAATACCTGAGATTTTAAGCCCAAATGTGTGAGTGGGATATGTTCCCCAGCCAGGAGACCTGGCCCTTCTGAGCAGTCTTTGACCAAACTCCAGACCAGCACTGCCCACATGGGGTGAGTCTGCAGGTCTGAGTCTGCACCCAAGGGTGCTCAGGAAACAGTGGTCAATGTACGTAAATGTGTTCATAGCCATCTCTACTAAAGGTAAGATTTAAATTGTTTATAAGGTTTCAGAAACAATGTGAGGTAACATACATTTATGCAGAAGGACATGGAGGAAGGGTAGTCTAAATGCAGATGAAAGTAAGGCCGAAGCTGCATGTCAGGGTGCTGGCGTGTTTGGTTTTGAGCAGCCAAGGGTACAAGAAGCTGCCAGTGACAGTTTCCCTATTGCTAGTGGCAGTGGGGAGGATGTTGGACTTTCAGGGAGTTGTTTGGATTATGCTCACTTATGCTTACTCGATTCTGAGCCACTGCCCTCCTTTATCATTTTCTAGGCCAGGCAGCAGAGTTGGGGAACACTTTAAAATCAGACTCCATCCTAGGTTTGCCGCTTCTTAGCTGCAAAGACCTGAGAGTTAAGTCCCTCTGGGGTGAGTCTCCCTGAAAGCAAACTTTGGACCCTAAACTCACTGGGAGGAATGCAGCTGAACTGAGCCTCCAAAGGTGGATTCTTTTCTCCTCCAGACGTACCTGGCCTAAGGTTAGGGTCCTTGCTGACCCAACTCTTGCCTGTAGGCCTTTTGTCCTGTCTCCTGCTACCACCAAGCTTCCTTCCTTCTCCTGACAGTGTCAGGGATCTCAGACTGCTGTTGGACTAAAACTGTATTGGCCTTCTATTTTCCTGTGTTGGAAAGGTCACCAGCATGGAAAATGCACTGTAGGAACTTTGGCTTTGTCCCTTCCACCTCTAGCAGTGCCGTAAAACTCCCTGTTTGGCATCAGTCAGGCCCTGATTCCCAGGAATGTGGGGATCTCCTATGGGACTGCATAGCTACTGTGGATACTGGTGAGCAGAACTTGTCCTCCTGGACTTCTAGCCCTGGAGCATCATGTCTGAGCGAGGGAGAGCATAGCCACTCCTCCCTGAGCCTCTGGGCCACCCTCCCCTGCAGGGGATGCCTCCCTTTGCCCCATGCTCCACTATACCCATGCAGCTGCAGCCCAGGAATGTTGGCCCTGTGGCCTTTGTCTGCTGTTTGCCCATGAATCCCCACGGCTGTGAGATTTTGGGTGATATTATGACTGATTTGCTTGGTGTCTCCAGGGCAGCCCAACCAGGGGCTGGTACACCACGACACTCTCACTGCTGACCTGAACACAGCTGACCAAAACCTCTGCCAGCTCCAAGCAAGGCTGTGCCCAGAGGCCACCTCCAGACCCAAGTGGAAGGCCAATGGTCTCTTTTAACCCAGAGCCACCATAAAGGTGATAGGGACAGAGCTCTGGGGTAACTAGCAGTCCTTCATGTCCAGGCCACGCACTACGTCTCCTCCTGTGACTGCCACAAGCTCTGCCACCAACTGGCATCAGTTGCTCTCTGAAGAAAGTTTTGGAAGATGTTTTCTGCCTGGAACATGTTGGAAGGAAAACAGCAGTGTGTGGCTCAAGGGTGTGGTGACACCTTTGGCTTGGCACGCATACTCCCTGCTCAAGTGCTCTGTGCATTAGTCTCTTGGGATGCGTAGAGTTGTGACTGACTTTTAGAAGAGAAGACCGAGATGCCATAGGGCAAGCAACTTACTCTACTCAAGCTGATCCCTCCTGGGAGTGGCCCTGAATGCTGTGTCCTGCTCCACTCACTGAGCTGTTCTTTTCAAGCATGGGGAAATAAGACAGTGGACTCTCTGAGGGGTGTGTGGGGGGGGGGTTGGTTCCATGTGTCCCTTCCCTGGGGACAGGGAGAGCTGAGGAGGGAGCATAGTGGTCAACACCATACCTTCACTCTAGGGCAAAGGTTCTGGAGAACACACAGTCCAGTTTCTAGAGCAGCCTAGCCTTTGGTGACCAGTTTCTATAAAGACGCTGTAATTCACGGTAACATACATACAACTTGAAAAGGCGTCAGCTCTGCCAACCACTCAATGAGAGCAGCAATGCCCCTCCTGCCTCCCTGTCACCCAGTCCTGATCTACAGAGGCAATTATTCAAATACTTGGCTATTTCGGCACCTGAATGAGTGCTAAGTAGTGTATCTGGATCTAAGCTGATGTTGAGGTGATAGATGTCAGCACTAGGCCTCTTACCTCTGCCTTCCTTCTATGTTCCTGTCTCAAGTTTTGGTTAAATTGTCAACCTTGCTTTTCTATGATGAAGTGACCATTTTTGCACTGCTGAGTCAAGTATATGCTATGATTATACTCCCCTTGTTGAACAGTATTCTGCTTTTTATAGAAATGTTAGTTACCCTGTTTTTTCTTGTTTATTTTTTAAGAACCATATGGGAATTCTTCTTGAAGCATCCAGAAGCTCCGACTACACCCCTGACAGTACCATCATGCCTCACAGCTAAGCTGTTGGTGCCTCTATTTCCTGGCACTCTCTGAGGGCTGTTCCTGGGTGGGTTGCTGCTGTCCAGGCCTGGTGCAGGGTCGCTGTGCCTGTCGTCCCTCCTGTCATCCTAGCATGATTCCGGCTCCTCCCTGGGAGCCCCTGCTTCTTCACCCTGGCTGTCTCTCCAAGGCTTACTCCTTCTGCCTGCTGGAGCATGCTCTCTGGCGCTGTTCCAGGAAAGAGTGCATGGAAAACAAATTTCTGAAATACTGCACATCTGAAAAAAAAAATACTTTCATTCTCTCTCAAACTTAATGGATTATTTGCCTGAGATTAGAGTTTGGAATTCTTCTCTTAGAATTTCTGTCTCCCAATTTCCAAACACTTTGTCTTTCATTTGTAAACTTTATAGCTTTAAAAACTGAACTTCCGGTGTTCCTGTGGTGTCTTCCGTCATACAAATCCCCGAGTCCTAGCTGTTGGCAAGTGACCTGCTTTCTTCCTTTGGGAAGCCTTTGGTATTTTGCTTCCCACCTCCAGTTTCTGCAATTTCATGTGAAATGTCCTGATGCTCCTTTAAAATTTATGCTTACAAGGCCCTCAGTAGATTATCTCAGAAAAAAGGACATTTTCTATGTGTGATATCTGTACTATTTTTCCATTTATCTCTTCTATTTTCTGTTCCGGAATTCCTATTTATTACATTGGATCTGCCTGATTAGTCCTTGAATTTTTTCCTCTTTCTTAAATCTTTTATAATTTTTATTCTGCTACCTGGGAAATGCCCACAATTTTATTTCCTGTTCACATATTAAAACTTACTTTATTTTTAATTTCTTAAAAAATCCATCATTATTTTCTGGTTGTTTCTTTTGATAGTATCTTGTTCTTTTTTAGCAGATGGACTGTCTTATCTAAGAATATTTTTTTATCTTATTTTATTTATTATTATTTATTTTTAATGTATTTAGTACAGGGTCTTACTATGCAGCTCGGACGCCTAGTGATCCTTCTGTTTTCAACCTCCCTAGCACTAGCGTTACAGGTGTGCACCACCATGCCCAGTCCTTTTCTCAGAATATTAATTGCAGCTTTCTTTGAAGTTTTGTTTGTTTCCTGCACTGTTTCTGTCATCTTTCTCTTCTCTGTTTCCCCTGGTCTCTTTCATTTCAAAGGATATCTGCAAATGACTGAGTCCCTTGGCCTTTGGTCCTGCCCCGCAGTGCAGCGTGATCACTGAGGAGTGCTGAACTTGACAGGGTACTGGGCTCTTCTGCTCCCACTCTCCCAGTCCTCAACCCTTTGCTCTGGACCTGCTTCTGTATAGGTTCCAGGGCATTCTGAGTAGGGCTGTGGACCTTCCCATTAGCATTTTCCATGCTGCATCTGGATTGGAGCTGCTTCTCTCAAACTCAGTGCCTAGGCTTTGTCCGCACTTTATGGACTCCTGAAATCTGAAGTTCCCTGCCAGTGTCTGCCAAGAATGGAACTTGTGTTTTATGAGACTGAGATCCATGTAAGCCCTGACCATGTGGTATTTTCAAACAGTAGTTTGGTGGTGAACATTTAGCACTCAGTTCTTGGAGGAGACAGGGCTCCTGTCTGTAAATTTGCTGGTTCTTTTGATATAAATTCTCTTAAAGTGGCCACTTTCCAGGTACTGAGATGATATCAACCAACTCACCAAATTGCTGAGACCCTGGTCTCAGCTGGGCCTTGGGTCATGTTGCCCTCGTGTTGTCTTTCTGCACTTGCCCAGCCCACACCGCTGGCCTCTGTAGCTTGCTAGATGTGGCCCCATGCACTTGGCTGGCAGACAGGCACTTATTTTTTCCTTGCCACTGCCTCTCCATGGTTCAGCTCCTACTGCTTTGTTAATTTGGTTGCCACTTGCTCGCTCATCATCTTCACTTTTCCATAGCTGTCGTTCCTTTCTTTTTCCTTGTGTCCTCATACTTTATCAATTCTGTTACTGTCACTCCATGGATATCCAGAGGGAATACAGACAAGGATGTGTGTGAGGTCTGCCTGTCTCAATACTCTCTCCCTGCACCTGCTCGCTTCTGGTTCCTAGTGATTCAGCATTGGACAGGTGTGCTGAGATACCAGATGTGTGTGCCTGTAGCAATCCATGCTCCTCGAGCACAGGGGAGACAGGAAGGAGGGCCAAGGAGGGCAGGCAGAAGTGGGAGGATGTTCTGTGACAGGATGTGCACCAAGTGCCATGCAGCTCTCGGGGCTGGCGTGTAGGTTGCATCACACTAGGTAGGTCTGCAGATGGGACCTGTTGTGGCTGCTGTAGTTATTACTGTGACTTGAAGCTGTGGTGGAGGTCACTCTGGTGTGGAAATGATGGTTCTCTGGGGGCAGGAGGCTCAGGGTGGAGAGAATAACTATGCAGGGTTATAGAGGGCCCTGATGCCAGCTAGCATACTCAGGCTTATTATTCTGCATTAAAATGGAACACTGAAGGTGAAGCAATTGCCCAGAACTCAATCTTCAGTGGGATTTGTGTCCAACTGTTGCATTGCCCAGGGTGATTAAATAGCTGCCTCCTATCTAGCCAGGAAATCACCTGCTGGCTCCTGGGAAGTTTGTGAGATTCCTCAGTCCCTAGCCTGCTCCTTCCTACCCCGCCAGTCTGCCTGTGCATAAGATGACACTCTAAGATCAGTTTTAGAGATAGCTAATGCTACAATGGCTTTCCCCCTCCTTTGTGTGATAAATACTAATGGAATAAACCTAGTAGATTATTTGGGCCTTGAATTTGTTTCTCTGTCCGAGCAGGAGCATTGCTTAAGACTTCTGGGAGATGAGATGTTATAATTTACAGGCAATCTGCATCCATCCTTGCTGCAACCTCTCCTGTACACAGTGGAGAGAACGTGAGCTTGGGAGCATCCACTCCTAGCAAAGGCAGTGGAAGCAGCATCCACACAGCACCCACCTGTGGACTGGATGGCAGCATTAGTTGTACTGGCCCTGCCCCTGAATGTCCACTGGCTAATGGGTAGGTCATTGACACAGCAGACTATTGCTTAGCCACAGAGAATGAAGGACTGATACATGTTAAAATATGAACACATATTGGGGGAAGAGGCTGACAGAACAGGCTGTTTATTATTAGTTCTCCATATATATGCAACATCTAGCCTAAGTAAATCCATACATATAGAAACTAGATTAGCAGCTGTCAGAGGAGGTAGGGTGACATCTAATGAGGATGAGATTTCTGCTGGGGTAGATGGGGTGACAGAAATGTCCTGGAATTGGGTGTACCAATGGTTGCACAAGTCTGTGAACATGCTGACTCATGTACTTTTAGTGGGTAGACTTAGAGTAAGTGATGCACACTTCGGTAACAGTGTTGTTGATACAGCAGGAGGGTGTAGGCTCCTCTGTGCCCCTCATAAGAAGCAGAACCCTAGGTTAAGTAGCAGGGCTTCTGGGGGAAACTCCTAGAAAGAATCCTGTAGATGTCCCTCTGAGCCTCAAAGTTCTGGGATGCAAGCAACAGAAACTGGTTCTGATCAATTTGAGCAGAAAAGGAGTTACAGAGGTGGGGGTCAAGAAGCCCATGAAATCTTCTAGAATCAGAAAGGGCATTCAGGAGTCTAGGGAGCTTCCAGGACCCTAGATAATATCACGCCACTGAACCTTCTGGTGTAAGCGTATTCCAGAGGTCTACCTCTGACCTGAGTCTGCTTCCACTTGGCTTTCGATCCTCTTGCTGCTGCTACATTTTCTCAGCTGTGATGCCATGTCCTACGAAATCCAAGGGGAGGCATCCAGTGGCCAAGGTAATGGCCACCTATCAGTGACCCTTTCATAGCACCAGTTATTAGGGACTTGTGCAGTGAGTCCACAGTCTCTTGCCTGGAGTTACAGCATAAGGCAAAAAAGGAAGAGCAAGAGAAGAATTTCAAGGAAACAGGGCTCTGGGATGATCAGTGTGCTCTGGGAGCAAAGACAAAGAATCTCTCACTAGCCACTGTTCCATTATCCAGTGCAGTAGGAGAAGTATGGTGCTTTTCCTGGAACAAAGCAGATGTATTGGTTGAATATGCAAGTTTAATATAATAAAAGAAATTAAGGTTCATCCCCACCCTTGGGTATCACCTTTGCCAGTGTTGCCCTTGTCCTGCTCTGTGAGCATCACAGCCTACCCTAACCATCGAGACCTCAGCAGTGATGGAGAGGAAGCAGAATTTCCACATCTCAAAGATGGCCCACAAGGCAGGGCAAGGAGGGCCTTGGACAGGTATATGCTCACTCATAATTCATTGTCCCCAACAGCTACGATGGGAGAGACACAGGGGAGTTCTGACCCTAGCCATTTAATCAGCCAGGACCTGAGCCCAACTGCTACTAACACAGGAGAGAGTGTCACCCTGTCATGGGAAGGAGCAAGTACTCTGGGAGTACACAAAGAACATGACAAAAAGTGACTGCCCCTTCTGTCTGTCAGTCAGCCTTTCAGAGCCTTGGATTCTTAAGTGAAACCTCTGTAGAAATAAAAGTGATTATGTGAGATTACAGTGGGGGTCAAGCGTGACTCTTGGCATGTAGTGTTCTCAGTCTGTGCTCTGTTCACTTAGAGGTATATTTTGGACCCTTGAATTTTATACTAAGGAGTTGTGGCTCCATTATGCAGTGTTCTGCACACACACACATGGTTACCTTTGAAGACACTATTATGTGGGTATTATGTGGGTATGACATGATTGTAGGTTGACTTTAACCAGATTTCTATACAACGAAATACTTACAGGCTTAGAGCTCAGTCTAGTGTAGAGGGAGTTGGACTCTTACTACTTTAACACAGGTCCTGAGCCATTCTCCTTTAATCAGGGCAGTGGAGTCCAGACTTAATAGCCCTTTTTTGAGGCTGGAGTCTAAATATGTAGTTGATCTTTTTAACATGTCAGAAATTGCCAACTTTTTAAATCCCACTAAATACTCCTTATATAATTCTTCTCATGAATTCTGTACTTTTAGAGGTTTTATCTGTCAAAACATATACTACCCAGAAATAATTACTTCATTCTCTCTGTAAAGAAAGGAAGGCTAGCCATGCTTAACTGAAGCAAGTGCCAAGTACTGTGCCAACACATACTGGATATTTGGTATTTTCTCTGCCAGTAAGAGAACAAAGATAGTGGAGTAAAGACATGTCCAGCATGTCCCCTGGGATTGAAAAGCTGGTACATTGCAGGACTGCTAGGTCTGTGGTTTCCCTGCACTAGGAAGAAGATAGACTTCCAGGCTCCTGAGCAGGAGGCAGCTCGGGTGCTCCCTGCTTCTTCTCTCTTATTCCACCACCTCTGTCATCTACAAACCCAGTGATACCAAAGAAGGCAAACACTGGGGACATTTACTCTGTACCTGGGCCAAAAGCCAGGGCACTGGCCACCCGGCTGAGCTTAAGGGAGTATTTATCAAAGGCCAGATGCTCAAAGGAAGTGAGAAGGGAGCTCAAGTCTCAACTCAGTGGCTACTCCAACTGAGGCACCTTTCTTGGCTTCCATCAGGCCATAGAGCCCCTGAACTGAGACTCCTCTCCCTGGAGATAGGGGATGAGTAAGCTCATGTGTGAGATATGCAGCGTATATGGCCACCCCAAGATGGGCACTCTGGACAATGACAGGACAAGTTGGGCTCCAGCTCCTCAGTTCCAGTTATGAGGGCCAGGGGCCACTCCCTGGGAGTATCCCACTCCAGCCTGTCAAGTGAACCCTCAGAAGATTTAGGTGGCCTATGTCAGACACTTGCATTGAGAAACCTCAGGAAGAGACTTCCTTGGTGGAGTGGTGTGAGGAATGTCGTGGGCTGTATGTGCAGACTTCAGGGTACTCGCTCTCCTAGAGGAAAGTCAGAGGAAGCATCTTGGCTTTGTATATGGCAAACCCCACTAAAAGTTATAATGACACATTGGAAAATCATTTCTTTCTAATGGCTGCCAAAATCATAGAAATAAAATCCCACAGCCTGGCCCTTCTGGGAAGGTGGCAGAATGGAAGGTAGATTCTGAGAATAAAAACTGCAGAGTTCCATCCTTCTTGAGAAGCAGCCTGCCCTGTCCACAAGGAGGGCAGCAAATGTCTCTCTTAAGGAAGCTGGGTCTGAATTTGTGGAAAACTTCTGTTAGTAAATCAGGAAGGAGGTGACTATTTGTTGATCTTATATCAGCCAATGCTCCCTGGAATAATGGGTTTAATATAAGATAGGAAGAGCTGAAGGAGCCAGTCAAACATTGGAGGCCAGAAGCTCACTGTAGAATCCCCTGCTAGTCTATCAGGGAGCTGAAGGGTATGGAATGGAAGCCAGAGAGTCTGAGCTGGAAGCCTGGAGAAAATGTCCAAGGTGAAGGTGAGGACTGGAGTTCCTCTAGAGAAAGTCTTTTAATTCCATTCAGCCTACAAGCTTATTGGTTGGTGCCATTCATGCCCAGAGTGGGTCCTCCATCTTCAGTAAATGCCCTCAGCCACACCCAGAGCTATGCTAAGCCAGTTGGGTGTTTCTTAGTCAAGGCGACACAACAATTAACTCTCATAGTGCTACAAGGTTGTAACAACAGAAGGGTTCCCAAGTTGAACGGTTTAAAAGTAACTGCATTCAACTTTATTGGAATCCTTCTGTGCGTGCACATGGGTCACTGGACAGTGTGAGGTCTATAGCTGGGTCCTAAGCTGCCTGCCCTGCACACAAGGCTGTTCTTTATGGGGCATACCCATAACTGCATCATCAGAAGGGTCTTCTAGACCACATGGCTGTACCTTCTAGTACTATATGTGGTCAAGCAGAGATGGGGCATCTTCATCACCTCTGCAGGGAGTCAGCACAGGACTGGAGATCTAGAGATAGTTGCCTTCCTGAGATGTCATGAACATGGAGAGAGCATTCCATGGTCCTCAGCAACACACACACATACCTACACACACACACACACACACACACATATACACACTACCATATAGACACACAAAGAACACATACATGCACAACATATGGGGACACACACCACACATCAGCATATATGACACCAATACCTTGACCATGTACTCCTATAGACAACACCTGCACAATGAACCCGCACACCACATTCCCCATTCCAAGCCCTGTGGACGCTCACAAGGTGAAGCTTCAATTTCCAAGGCAGAGACCAGTTTCTGATCTGAGGAGTAGAGTGCTGTTTCCAGAGTTCTGTGTGGAACACATTCCCACCACCGTCAAGAGTGAATACATCTTGTTCATAGAGGAGAGCTTCACTCACCTTTCCTCTGTTGGTTCACAGCAGCAGCCTCCAGGACTGAGAGCTTACAGTTGCTGTCATTTCTCCTTCACAGCAGCAATAAGAACCATTAGGGTCATCCTTATTTTAAAGATGAGGAGACTGAGTCTGGCAGGCACAGAACACCCAAGGCCTCAGGGCATATTGTGGGGAACTAGGATGGATGCCCTCCTATGACCACTTCTGCCTCCACAGGGCCAGGACCTGAGGAACAATTTCCCCCAAACAACAGGTACTCTTTTTCTGTGCTCCACTTTATGTGTTGAGTCAGTCCCCTGGTGCCAGCACATGTGACTGGGGCCACATGAAGTTCCCCCACTCCTCAATTTGCTGGACAGACCATCCCATCTGAGAGAGAGCATTTGTGCTGGGGCTGAAGCTTCCCTGAGCTTCCTGCATGACAGGAAAAAAGCAAATGTGAAACATGCACTGTGTGAGACACAGGGGCAAGGAGGAGTAGGCAGGAGGACAGAGCCTTGACTGGACAGTGGCCAATAGCCCACTGCTAGTGGGCCCAGTACCCAGGAGCTAGTTCCACTTGGCCCCTCCAGATGGGAAGACCAGAATCCTGAAGAGAGATCCTCAGGCTGTTTCTTCAGCCCCTGGAAGGATTAGAAAGTAACTGAGATGCTGCTTCTGTGACCAGTACAACCCGGGCTTCAGCGGTTGCATGCTTGGCAAATCTCACTTATTAGCTAATTGGAATTTGAGAGGTTTAGGGATAAAGAGCAGTGCTGAAGAAAGAAAGTTATATAGCAGAACTGATAGTGTCCTCGGGGAGACTTTGCTGGGGCCCACCTGCAACTGGGCAATTTCAACCTGGAAGCTAAATACATGCCGCCTTCTGGCCAGGACACCAAACTCTACTAATACCCTGCCTCCTACCCCACCACTTTCCCCCTCTCCTGTTTCAGCTCACAGTTGGAGCTTAGTGTTGTCACTCACTTCATTGTCATAGCAGTGGATACAGCCAAGGGGGGACAACATGTAGAGGCAGGAGTCCCCACAAGCTATGCCTACTACCAGCTGTTGGAGCCTTCCTCAGTACCCACTTCATCTGCATGTGTTTTGTCCTGGCTACTTGGCAACATGATCGTAGGGTTACACATGTCTTCTTAAGCATCTCCACTATATTAGCTATGTGACTGGTTGTTATTTGTCTTTGTGGAAAGATCCAGAAACTTAGCCATTCTCTCACCTGTCTTGTGGCAGTTGTGTGGAATGATCAAAATACACAGTGAAGGTTTAAATTTTAGAAATGTATTAGTCAGACACACAGGCTTACTTATTCACATGGTTTTTCTTATGTCTTGCTTTTCTCATTGCTGGGACAAACTACCCAACACACAAAGTTAAAGGAGAAAGGATTTATTTAGCTTGCTGCTTATCAAGGTTTCAGTCCATAGTTGCCTGACTTTAGGCAGGGAGACTCATGGTAGAGAAACAGCAGTTCATGGCAGTGCAAGACAGCAATGGAGAGAGAGAGAAGCCTCTGTGGTGCCAGTCTCATCATCAGACTGAGCCAGTAGTCACCTACCCCTAGTCCCAACACCCCAATCCCAGCACTGCATTACCAGTCACACACTCTACCTCCAGCCACCTCTGAAGGAATAACCATATGATCACATGAGGCTTTGAGGGGACATCTAATAGACATAAACCATGACATGAAAGAAACCCAAATTATAAATGAAGAACAAAATAAAAGGTAACAGAAAGTAAGGAAATGGATCTTTCTCAAATGGGAAGAGGAGCAAGAGATGGAGGGGAGGGGAGGGGAGAGAAGGGATGAAAATGGAATTTAGATGTGTTGTGCATCTGTGCCAACTCCACACTAGAAATGTAGACGTTGTACACTGCAAACATGTGCTCATAAAAATATGTACAATAACAGACACATTGCCATTTATCTCCCTTGGACTATTGGTCCTCGCTTCTAACACACCCATTGTTCCTGCCACCTTCTGAGGCATTTCTGGAAGTCTTGTTTTGTGAACACCTTTATGAGATGTGATCAGAAAAGCAATGAATGCTGCTGCCAGGTGCCATTCAGTGGAAAGGCAGGCTTGTACCAACAGGATAGTGTTCCCTCATTCACCTCATTCACCAAATCTTGCACTATGTGACCCCTGGCTCTTCCCCTAAAATCGAATAGTCACAAAAGGTAAACATTTCTATTTGAGTCTGGAATCCAGACAGCCATGACAGTATGACTAAAGACATTCACAAGAGCAGACTTTCAGAACTGCTTCAGGAAGTGACAAGAATGATGAGATAAGTTTGAGAATGTATACCCATTCATGATGGGTGCTGTTGGAGACCATGGGGACGGGATGGGCTTCGGCCAGCTCCAGAATTAGAATCTGTTACCTAGAACTCTGTATAGTCCATGCACCTATTTTTCTTTTGTCTTTCAAAATCTTGGTTAAATTTCTACAGCAAAAATTACCATTTTAACCTTTTTTGAATGTCAGCTTATTGAAGCAAAGTACACACAGTTGTTGTACAACCATCACTACCATTAACCCACACACACACGCAATTTTTTTCTAATTTTATTTTATGTATTTAGTACAGGGTCTACGGGGCCTAGTCTTACTACATAGATCGAATTCATAGTGATTCCCGTTTTCAGCCTCCCAAGTGCTGGGATTACAGTCACATGCCCCCATGCCCAGTCTCAGTTGCTGTCTCAGCATGCCCTGGGGTGGGGCCAGCACGCACAGCACACTGGGGATTGCACCCTGGCCACTGTCCTATGCCTAAGCAGGCACCTTAGTCTGCTAAGCTATCTGTAGTCCTGAATAATGCTCCCTCATGTGTATAAACTGCCTTTCCCTTCTCCATTCATATTAGTGGACATGGGAATAGCTTCTGTCTTCTCCCACTCATACTTTAACCACTACTTGTGGTGTGTGTACAGTCCTTAGAACTGAAATGCATTTGGTTTGGCTCCGTGTGTCCTGCACAACACGGAGCCAGGGTCAGCAAAGGCTTGATGCCTGCCGACAGTCCCAATCCATGGAGTCCCAATGCTCTCAGAGGCTCCCTGGCTCCATTTCTTCTATACTAAGTCCAAGCAAGAGATTTCTTATTTTATTTTATGTATAATGTATTTAGTACAGGATCTACAGGGTCTCTCTACACAGATCAGACTTATAGTGATCTTCCTGTTTTCAGACTCCCAAGTGCCAGGATTAGAGGTACGTGTCATCTCTCCCAGTCTCAATCACTGTCTCAGCCTGTCCCGAGGAGGGGCCAGCACGACATGACATGCTGGGGATTGAACCCCGGTCCCTATACCTGCCTAAGCAAGAGCTTTAGTTCGCTAAGCTATCTGGCTGGCTCTTAAGCAAGAGATTTCTTACTGCTGTTAAAGGGACTCTTCTATGCTCGATGTCCAGGGGCTTAGTGTAGATGACTGGACTACGAGATAGTCCAGTATGTTAAGTTGAAACATAATCAAATTTCATGTTAATTATATGGAAAAAAGGATAAGGGTCCAACAAAGCCCTCTGAGCTTGGACCCTTGATCCAGAAACTAGTTTGAGGAAATAGCCCCTTTGGGTAGATAGTGAGACATGGCTGGCTGGTGGCTCAGGTTAGTAGCTCAGAGAAATGGAGGTTGTCATTTGATGGACATGGTTATAAGGATGCTACTTGTCTTCAGAGCTGTCTCCACCTTCCAAAATATATCTGTGTCCTAACCCCTAGAACTTCTGTTACTTTATATTACAAAAAAAGATCTTTGCAGATATGGCTAAGTTAAGGAACATGAGAGGGAGACATCGTCTTGGATTGGCTGGGTGGACTCTAAATACAGTCACTGATATTGAAAAAGTGAGACAGAAAGATTTTGCACCCAGAAGAAGAAGAGGCATGTGATGCAGAGACTGAAGTGTTGTGGGTACCAGAGAGAGAATGCCAGTGTCTGCCAACAGCTAGAAAATTAGAATATCCCCTAACATCTCTGGAGAAAGGGCAGCCTTGCCAGTACCTTGATTTTATTTATTTATTTATTTGTTTGTTTGTTTGTTTGTCCTGGCCACTGAAACTGGGTGTGGTGGCACATGCCTGTAATTGTAGTGCTGAGTCAGGGAAGGCTGAACCAGGAAGATCGGTACAATTGCAGGCTGCCTAGTAAGACCCTGTATGGAATGAATGAATGAATGAATGAATGAATGAGTGAATGAATGAGTCTTTTTTTAAAAAGAAAAACTACCTTGATTTTAAACCAGTATACTGATTTCAGATTTCTGGCCTCCAGCACTCTTACTGTTGCTTCATGCCACCCAGTGTGTGGCCATTGGTTACAGCAGCCACCCCACCCCCCCACCCCCGGGAAGCTGATCCAGGATCCCTGTTCAGATCCTATTATGTGTATTATGTGTTCCCATGTTGATTCCCTAACCTAATGACCAAGATTCGAAGATTCAGAAAATAATCCCTGCACACCAGGTCACCTCAATACAGTGGATCACAGATAATCACACCCTGCAGAGCCAATCTCCTTCAAAGCACAGGTTCTGAGATAGCCACACCTTGGGCACCTCCCACCTCTGAAGCTCCCCACTCCTCTGTCTGAAACAAATAAATAGGAACATTCAGTGCTGTTCCTTCATTGGCACATCTTCTCATCCTGGACTAGCACAGCAAATCTCTAGAATGTTCTTATTAGGAAAATAGTATTTCTACATTTCAGCTCTGTTGAAGAAAATCTCTATTGCCGTATGAGATTAGAATACCACAAACATTTGTATTTTTGTATACTAGCAATGTGTGATCCAAAAATAATATTAAAAGCAGTTCTACCTTACAAGTAGCAAAGAGAATAAAATATTAAGTGAATGCAAGACTATATGAATAGCTTCCTCACAAAAAGGATATGTGTATTTAAAATAATAAAACACCATTGAAAAAAATTAAACATTTAGAAATCTAAATAAGTAGAAACATCCTGTACTGATGAAATGGAAGGCTCAATCGTTTTAAGATGAAATTTCCTCCCCAAATTGAGTTACAGATTCAACCCAGCCCCTGCAAATCCTTGTTTGGCTTTTTGGTAGAAAGTGACAAGCTATGATCTTAATGTCCCCATGGAAATTCAAGGGGTTTAGAATAGCCAAAATAATCTTGAAGAAGAACAAAATTGGACAGTTCATGCTTCTTGATTTCAAAAGTTACCCCACACAGCTGCAGTAATCAACATAGTGTGATACGGGAATAAGGATGGGCATACAGAACAATTTAATAAAATTGAGTATCCAAAAAAAAAAAATTATGCCCAGTTAATTTTGAGCAGGGGTGCCATGACAGTTTCATTGAAAAAGAATAATATTTTCAACAGACACTTCCTGAACAGTAGATATTCTTATGAAGAGCAATGAAATTGGTCCAAACTAAATCTAAATTAAAACTATAAAACTATCACAAGAAAATAGGGGCAGCTCTTCGTGACCCTGTATTTAGCAAATGTTTCCTAGGTAAAACACCAATAGTATAAGCAAAAAAAGAAAAATAAGTAAATTAGACTCATTCAAATTAAAAACTGTTACGCTTCTAAGGACATCACCAAGAAATGACAACTCATGGAATGAAAGAAAGCATTTGCAAAGCATAAATGTGACACAAGAGACACTGGTATCCAAATTATATACAGCTCTTACAATTCAACAAATTACTCATTTTAAAGTGGGCAGAGAACTTGATTAGACATTCCTCAAAAAGAGATACAAATGGCTAACAAGTACATGGAAAGATGCCAAATATGATTCATTAGTCATTTGGGAAAAGCAAATCCAATTCACAGCAAGCTACTACTTTTCACTAGATAAGATATCTAGAACCAAAAAGATAGACACAAGTGTTGTTGGCCATGTGGCAACACTGGAAGCTTCACACACTACTAGTGGAAGTGAAAAATGCTCTAGCTGCTTTAGAAAACAGTATGATGGTTCTTCAAAAAACTAAACAAAATTACCATAAGACTCTTAGGTGTATACCCAAGAGAACTGAAAATAGATGTTCACATAAACAATTGTACGTGAATGTTCATAACAGCATTTATACTAGCCAAAATGTGGATGTGGTAGAAATGTCTGTCAGCTGATACATGGATAAACAAGCTGGCGTATCTATATAATAGAACACTGTCAGCCATAGAAAGAGATGAAGTCCTGAGGCATGCTACGACATTATGTACCTTGCAAACATTGTGCTAAATGGAAGGAGCCCATTACGAAAGGTTACATAATTAAGATTCCACTTATATGAGGTGTCCAGAGTAGGCAAATGTATAGAGACATGAATTCAATGAGCAGTTGCTGGCTGGAGAGATGGGAAGTGACCAGTAAGTCCTTGTCCCACCTGTATGCATCATGGAAGCCTACAGCCTACTGGATGATTTTATGTCTCTTCCCTCTGTTTGCTGATAAGGGCCAGCATCTCTGGGCAACCTGCTGAGGGCTCCATGGTGAGTCAAGGGCAGGATCCTAACCAAGAGATTCAAGTTTTGTGAATATATCTGTGAATAGCACAGAAAGGAAGTATCCCAATTAGAGCCTTCTCTCCTCCCACCACTTTCCTCCTCTCCCGGGTCCATTCCATGCTCTTGCTGAGGGTGTCAGATTCTTAAATACAGCAATTTGAGCTTGGCCGCCTTCTCCCATATTGTATTTGCTCAGTGACTATTCACCGTGGGCTAATGACCCTGAGCTTTGGTGTGATAGGATCCCAGTTCTCTGTCCATGCTGTTTTGAGGATTGATCTCAGCATGATAATTGTCTCATGCTTGGTTGCGTTTCAATTCCAGAGGTCTGCCTCCCCTCTTGTGTCTCACTAGCCCAGGAGAGTACCCTGACATTCCTGATAGTTTCCGAACACTTTAATTGTGTATTTTAGGTTTCAGGTTAGTTTGTGGATTATTTTTCAGATAATTGAAAAGGATGCTTTCAGATGCTAGATGATGGTTGTAACCACTCATCAAAGTGTCCACTTCCTGATGACTTCACTTCCCCCACCACCCCCACTACCCCTCCCTGCCTGGCTTTGATTACAGATCCTATCAGCTGCATTGCCTAGCAATTAAGCCATGTGTAGCTCCGGGGAAACTGTGTTTGAAGTATAGAAGTACAGGCTGTTGGAGCTGGCGGGGCCCCTGTGGATCATCTGGCCCCATTTCCCACCTTACAGACCATGTTTGGTGGTCTCTGTGGACTAGGGAAATATGGAGTTGCCTGGAGACATAGGCAACTCGTGCCAAGCTCTTCTGACTTCCGGCAGTGGCCTCCCTGTTACTATGCTGCCTGGTAAATGTGATCATGGTCAGGTATAGATGTTGATCCAGCATACAGAATTCCCTTTGCCACTCCATTATGGCCTAGGGGAGACCTGCATCCACTGCTGAACCCACTGAAATAGACTCAATACCAGGTCAGCATTTATGCCCACCATTGACTCGCCTTCCCCCTACGATCCTGACAAGTTCCCTCTTCCTAGGGAGTTGGTGCCCTACACAATTGCCTAGTATGCAGTGGGTGGCTGGTAAAAGCTGAGTTTTGTTCTTTTATTCCTTGTTCTCTATTGACACTGGGTTTAGGAGAGGAGCTTGCCAGGCCATGGACGTGGTGACCTGACTCAGGGTATGGAGAGAACTTCTGACATGTGTGGCCTTGAAAATATGAGGGATTCTCCTTCATTCAGTGATGCTTTCTGGGAATGTGAAGTAAATCCTACATTCAGGTGTGTGTATCTTCGGTGAGCACTTTTCTCCCAAGGGCTGGTACAGACTCCTGAGCAGAAACTCTACGCCCAGAAATAGTGGGAGAGAAGAAAGTGGGAAACCTATCTGTGGTGTGGGAGATAGGAGCAAATGAGAGGACCTCAGAGGTGGCCCTGCTGTGGGGAGCACACAGGGGCTGGCGGGCTTCACCCCTGGGTTTCCCAGAGTGCCTTCCTGAGGTAGGCATGGAAGGAGTTGGGTTTGGGGTGTTGCTGTCTAACACTCCTGTGGTGCCACACTACCTCTCAACATGCTAAAGCTCTGAGAAATGCCCTGTGATGGTATCTAGTCCCCCTTTGTCAACAAGAACACTGTTGGTCCACAGGAGCCCTGTTTTCCTGGTGTACTGTTCTGTGGACAGCAGTAATGGGTAACTGCCTTAGATTGGAGAAAGTTTGAAGCCTCTTTCAGCAAGTACCATGGGTCAGCTGCAGCTGATAAGAGCAAGTGACATCCAGGGAGCAGGAAAGGTCCTGTCTGCTATCCCAGCATGTTATTAGCAAGCATCAAGGTCATGGTACTAGGTGGGGATCCAGGTACTGGAAACACAGTGAACACAACCTGCAGTCTGCTTCTCCAGGAAGGATCAGCCAGGCGTGGGATCTGTCCATGGTGCTAAGTAGCAATATGCAAAGCAGTGCAGAGTGAGGGAAGGAGGAGAGGCAAGAGGGGTGACCACAGGACAGGCCTCTCCCAGGAGATACCCAGGAGAACAGAGAACATAGTGCTTTGTACATGACTGACTTCCTTTCCCACTGACCCCTTTAGATGTGCTCTTGTTCTCCGTGGATCATTGTGACCTCTCTCGGTGCCTCTGTTGTCACAGCCAGCAAGTGGCAGAAGCAGGATTCAAACCCAGTCTGTATGCTTCCAAAGGGATAGGGGTTCCTTCCATAATGGATGGAAATACCTGCCTGCTACCCCTCCCTTTGGGCCTAACCTCACGCACAGCAGCATGCCCCTGCCTCCCTAGTGCATCTCCATACACTGGTAGGGTCAGATATTGTCCACCTTGGGCAGACACCTTCAAACCTGCATCCTTTCACTTGTAGGTAGGGTGTAATTTAAGGGCTTGATGGGCCCCTGAAGCTGTTCCAGCCATGAGCCAGCTCCTTGAATCAGGAACTATATAGAACTTCTTTCCAGGCCAGGGGAGGACAGTGTGATTCCCCTTGCCACCCACCCATGTCCTAGCAGGGATAACACTGCCTTAGAACCTGGACACAGAGTAAACCACCTGCCCCCTCACTTACCCATTCTTGAGCCGTCCCTAACCACTTATGTGCCAAGAACTGGGGCGGTGCAGGGTGCAGAGATGCCTGGGACCATGTCCAGGACAGCACACACAGCTGATTGATGATAGTAGCTTAGGTGCTAGGGCCTCCCCAACCAGCACAGGACACTCTGGGGACCCTGGTTCCCCTGCCCTACTCCCCTCATGATTTGTCCCTTGGTGGAGAACAAGGCACCTTTGTAGCTTCATTTATGTTCATATAAGTGTTTGAAAATCAGCGTGGTGAATTTAGAACTTCTGGATCTGATTAGTGGAGCTGCCCTCTTTGGCATTAACATTAGCAGAGTACTTGAGTCCTTGTTCAAACAAGGCTAAACTTATCTTTCAGAAAATAGGCTGGTTTTTTGGCCTAATCATAGGCATTAAGGCCATTAATTAGTGATAAGATTCAATTTCCTGGTGTCCTTGCCCGTGTGTGCGTCCTGATGTAGAGATTGTGCCACAAGCACTTTCCACAGATGCATCAGCGAACGCCTGCCGGGCCATCTGGGCAGTGACATGTCGTGATGTTCCCCAGGCTGGCCAGGCCCCACGTAACCCCATCACAGAGCAGGATGATCCACTCAAACATCCTCCCCAGGTCGGGAGGAGCAGGCAGAGGGAGCAGGCGGGAGCAGGTGGCCAGTGCAGTGAGCCCTCCTTAATTCGATTACTGACTTCAGTGTTCCAGCAAGCCCTGATAAGAAAATGGATGTGCAGGCCACTGAGTGGAGGTCCCCAAGCAAGACAGCTACTGTTTTTCTACCCTCCATCCCACGCTTCTGTCAACCTTCCATACTCTTCCTCCCTGTAATTGTCCCCTATCCCCAGTAACAGAGCATACAGAGCATAGGTCCTGGATATCCTTCCCCTTGTTTCAGTCTTCAGGGCTCAGAAGCAATAGGCAAGAGTTTACAGGAGGTCAGGGCAGGAGCTAGTCACTAGACTCCAGTGGGTGCTACCCCAACACTGCCCCTACCAGCAAGATGAGCCATGCTATCATTTTCTAACCCTGATCTCTGCCCCAGAAGATGGGGATGTGGATCCTGATCACATAGGTGTATTTCCAGATTATAGGAGCTGATGTCCCTAGAGTGCCAGACATATTGGAAGTCTTAGAGGAGCCGCATCCATTCCCCCACTTGGTAAAATGGAGCTCAACAAGGTTGAAATTGAAGTAGCCGTGGGACCAATGAAACCAGGTCTAAACAGATATGTGAAGATGTGTCTGTGAGGCTGCTGTGCCATGGCTATGGCAGTGTGCACATCCTGGGCCACATCCCTGTTGGCTTGCCTTGGCTGCATAGCTCCTAAAGGGAGCTATGAGATTGGTGCCACACGGGGACCTGAGATTCCCTTGTCATGTTTTCTCGAGATGGATATAGTCCCTACTCTGCAGAACCAGTTGGCGGCTTGTCTAGGTAGCATCCCAGGAGGGAGGAGGTGGCAGGTACATTAGTGGGACAGTTGCTAAAGGAGATAGGCATGCTGGCTTTAGCTCCTCTGTGTTTTAGCCCCCACAGTTGCATTAGTGCATAGAATGGTTCTGAGATTAGAAAGGATCAGATGCTTGTTTGCTTGCTTTTTAAAAATAAGGGGTTTTCTTCCTGATGTTTTTTTTTTCATACCTCCTGGGTAGAGCCTGCAGAGTATTGTCAGAGGGCTGCTAGCCTGGCCTGCTAGATTGGACCCCTGCTTATGTCCCTGAGATACCTAGAATCCTGATTTATATGCCCAGGAGGACATACAGCCTCAGACAGTGGGTGTGGCTTGTGGGTCATGGTGAGTAGGCTTCACCTCCTCCAAAGAGGGTCAGAAGCCACACGCTGAGTCGCTCTGCTGCCCTTGCTTTTGGGACTGGGCTGGGCTTCCTCCTCACTCTTCCTGCTGTCCTCATTGCAGACTCAGCCCTCCAGAAGGGGAAGATAGGGGATGTGTGTAGGCCAAGCCAGTACCAGCACATTATGTCTTGCATTGGTGGTTCAGTGGTAGAATTCTCGCCTGCCAGTACCAGCAGGTGAAGGGAGGAGAACCGGGAGGTCAGGAACCTGATGCCCATGCGGGAGGTGTCAGCGAGAGTGGCCACAAGCTCCACCCTCAGAGGAGCTTAGCTTGCAGGCAGGCTGGCTCATGTGCCAGCTGGAAATTGTAGAGAAACGTCACCCACTCTGAACTTCAGAGTGTTCCAGGTAGGTGAGGTCCCAGCACTCTCTCCTTGGGCCTTGTAAAGGAAGGTGGGAAAATAAAACCTGTGGCCCAGGGCAGTCTCTCACACAGGACTGCTAGCTCTTGCTGCTCTGTGGTCATGCTGGCTGTCAGGAGGTTGTCCTGGGCCTTGGCACCATGTTCTCATGGCATCTCCTGAGCAGCCACCATGCCACAGTACTGTGAACTGCCTGTCAACCAGCTGTAGCTGCAGTACAGTGGGGGATGTTCTGTGTGGAGCCTTCCTAAGCCTGCTCACCACTCCCTCTCGAACTGCATCTTTGCCCTGCCTGATGGTTAACAGTTGTGACAGGCCAGGCTATTTTTAGAAACCTGTTCCCACTCCTTCTCCCTGTGGGAAAAGGAAAGTAAGTTAAATTTTAGAGTTAGCCCACCGCTTCCCCTGTTCCCCCATGCATTGACACACAGCAGCCCCTCAGGTGTGAGGCTGGTCCTGGCAGCAGAGGGCCCAAGGCACCTACTCAGGGCTACCTTGGGCTCTTCAAAGGTACCCTCCATTCTGCCCAAGGTTGTTAGGACAGGGTGTTGGCACCTCCCTGCTGAAGGAAACAAGCTCACTGTGGGTGTGGCTTGGCAGCCGCAGTCAGGTTGGCATCTGGGTCTCCAAGGCTTCTGGTCTAGCATTCTTGTGGTACCATGGGGACCAGTCATGCTGTGTATGGCTGGTTGGCTGCCTGGAGGAAGGATGCCTGAGAAGCGAGGCCAGTGCCCATGGCAGCAGGTCCTCCTCACTTCCGCTCTGCCCTGAAAAACTCCTCTACACCCAGCCGGCTTGGTGCTGACAGCCCTGGGAAAGAGACTAAATCAAGATTTCATCCCCATGTTACCCAGAGCAAGTATTGAGCCCAGTCAGGTGAAATCAAAGGTTAGTCAGAGTCACAGGCTTTGGATATGTCTGTATGTCATCTCATGTGGTCCGAGAGGGCACTAAGCAGTCACTGAAAAGAAAGTGGTCATGAGCACTTGGATAGATAGCACCCAACCCAATCCAGAAAGCTTGAAACACAGTGGAATTAGCTTGAAAAGTAGACCGAAAGACCAAGCTATCCCTCCATTTTTAAACAATTAGGGACAAAGCTTCATTGTTAGGTGCCAAGTAGTGTCTTTAGCTTCATCTGTTTATTTTCAAGCTTTGGATTATGCTCTTTTCCATGCTAAGGTTTGGGTAGGCACAGCAGGAAGGGCGGGTGGCCTTGGTCCTGGAGCCCTGGCTCCACCCTGCAGTAAAACCTCAGGAAGGACTCCAGATCCATTGTCTCTCAAAGAATGGATTGTGCAGCCTCTACTACAGGGCCAGGCCAGGCAGAAGACTGGCTTACTATGAGCAGAGGTCTAAGCACACCTGCTCTGCCTAGGCCGTGACAGAGACCTGAAGCTGCCCACTGGCCTCTGCCCAGTATTTCTCAGAATCAAACTAGTCAGTGACTGGACCAGACTTACTTGCCGCTCACACTCCTGCCTTCCTGTCAGTTTGCTGCTGCTTCACAGAAATGGCACCGCCTGCCTGGCTGTTGTAGTAATGGAGTGTGATGGCTAATCTGGTGTCTGGACTATTTTTAACAGCTTGATTATGGTCTAATTGACACCATATAAGCATATTTAAAGTGTATGACTTTGTGCATTTTGACAAGTGCATATACCCAGGACACTCTCGCCATGGTCAGCTCTCTGGTTTTACCCCACCCTGCCCTTCTTTCTCTTGCACTGCTGTTCATTCCCCTACCAATGACTAAGCTGCTCACCAGTCACTGGAGATTAGTTTGCCCTTCATGGAATTTTATATAAAGGGTTTCATTTGCTGTATACTTTCTTCCCACTGACATCCTTCATACCACACAATTGAGATTCGTATCTATTTTATGCATATCAGTAGTTCTTTTTTAGTGCTGAATGGTATTCCATTGTTTATATATGTCGTACTATTCTCCATCCCTTTCCTTTGTGAGTATTTGGCTCACTCCTGATTTGGGACTGTAGCCATTTGTGTGAGTGTCTCATTGTGAACACGTGTTTTCATTTATTGAACATCAGTGCTTAGGGGAGTAGCAATTCCACGCCTAAGGTTAATGGCAGTCATGTGCTTACCTTTCTACAAAGCTGCCAAACAGTTCTTCAAACTCCTTCTCCCCGTTACCTTCCCAGCAGCAGATCTCGAGAGTTCCAGTTCCTCCATATCCTCACCAGGATTTCTCACAGCTGGTCACTGAAGCTTTTGTTGTTCTGGTAGGTAGTAAGTGGCATCTCAGTGTAGAGCTGACTTGCATTTCCCTGCTGACTCAGGATGTTCAGTGTTTCTCCATTTTGCTGGGTTACTTTCTTATTATTAACTTTTAAGAATGCTTCCTGTATTATGTATAAATTTCACTTACTGACTGCGTAAATTTTATTCTCTTAACAGTATTTGGAGAACAGAAGTGTTTAATTTGAAATCTAGTTTAATAGGCAAGCTCTTTTATTGTGGAATGTGCTTTTGGGTTACATGTAAGAAATCTTGGCCTAACCCAAAATCACAGTTTCTTCTGCCCCTTTGTTCTGCATGGAATTCATAGTGATAGGTTTTTCCTTTGATTCCCTAACTCATTTTGGGCTAATTTTTGTATCCTGTATGAAGTATGGAGTGAAGATCATTAAAGCATGTGTTATGTTTCAATATGAAGTGTCCCTCAAAGACTCATCTCTTAGGGGCTTGGTCCCCAGTGTCACAGTGTTCAGAGGTGGAGCCGAGAGTGGTGACTGCATCATGAGGGCTCCAATAGGTAAATTCATTTTGAGATCATGATTTGATGGAAATGGGGGTGGGGCCTGTTTGGGGAGAGTAGGTCCTAGGGCATGGCCTTGGGGACTGTCTGGTCCCCACTCCTGCTTCTCTGGTTCTTGCCATCCCACTCTGCTTTCTGACTATCATGTGGTAGGCAGCTCCCCTCTGGCATGCCCTTCCTCTCTGGTGTTTCTGCCTCACCACAGAAATCATGAGCTAAAACCAGCGTTTCTTACTTGGTATTATTTTTCTCAGGTATTTAGTCATAGCAAAGGAAAGCTGACCCACATTGTGTGTATGTTCAGTTGTTCCAGTACTGTTTTGTTTTAAAGACCCTTTTTGACTTGAATTGCCTTTGTACCTTTGTTAAAAGTTGTTTGTGGATCTTTCTTGGGCTATTTATTTTGTGTAATTGATCTGCTTGTCTATCTCAAAGATTAATACCACATAATTTTAATTATAACTGTATGAAAACTCTTGGAAATTGAGAGGTATTTTGGCTAGTTTAGATATTCTGTATTTCTGTGTGAATTTTCTAATCGGTTTTTTTATTTCCTATTTTAAAGTAGCTTGCTGATATCTTAACTGGAGTTATGTTGAATGTATAGATCAATTGGGGGAGATTAGTATCTTAAGCAGTATGATTCCTCACCAGAGTCAAGGTCTATCCCTCTCCGTAAGTCAGCTCTAATTTCTCCAAGCAATATTTTTTGGATTTCTATGGGACAGCCTTGCATATCTTATGTCAGATTTACCCCTTAGTATTTTATATTATTTTATTATAAATTATCTTATAAAGTTTAATTTCTAATTGTTTATTATCAGCATATAAAATACAGTTGATCCTTATATCTTAATGTTATATCCAAGAGCCTTCCTAAGCTTACTCTGTAGTTCCTTTTAAATTTCATTGACTCCTACAAAGTCAGTGACCAAGCCATCTGAGGATAAAGTCACTTTTGCTCTGCAAATGTGACACATCTCATCTATGCCTTCCCTATGCTGGTTAGAAATGGTAGGAGCAAGACATTTCACGTGGCTTCTGTTCCCAGGGGTGCATTGGCTATTTGGCCATTAAATACGATGTTTGTAGGTTTTCAGAGCTGCCCTTTATCAAGTCAAAACAGATCTCCTCTGCTCTTGGTTTGCTGAGTTTTTCACAGGAGTGAGTTTTGGACTGTGTCAAAGATTTTTTTTTTTCTTCCTAGATTTAGAGGGTAACGTTTCCCTGATCAGTTTGCTAATGTGATGAGTTACTTCCTTTGCTTTTCAAAGGCTAACCCAACTCTGCATTCCTGAGATCAGCGTCAGTTGGTGATGGTATATTACTCTGTGTATAGGTCAGATTAAATTTCCTAAAATACTTTTTAGAATGTTTTCATATATATTTTAAGAAATATTTGTAATTTTATTTTAACCATCTAATTTTGACATTAAGATAATGCTAAACTCATTGGATGATTTGGATAATATCTCTCCTTTGATTTTTCTGGAAGAATTTGTGAAAAAGTAGTAGAATTCAGTAGAATTTACCAGTGAAATAATTTGATTTCTTGTTGACCTGACTGCCAACTACATATTCAGTTTTCTTAATAATAGATATCAAAGAATATTCTAGTTATATGTTGCTTTTCTGGTAAGCTTTAGCAGTATACATCTTTTAAGTGTTCATTTGATCTGAGCTTTCGTATCTACTGGAATGAAGTTTTTCATGCTATCTTCTTATTTTCCCTATAATATTGATAGAATCTGCAGTAAAGTTACTGCTTCATTCTTGGAGTTGATGGTTTATGTCTTCTGTCCTGTTTTCCTGCCCAGTTTGGCTAGAGGCTACTAATTCCATTGGGCTTCTTAAAGAGCCAGCTTTTGGTTTCATTGATTTTTCTCTATTGACTTTCTGTTTTCTATTTCATTGATTTTCGCTTTGCTGTTCATTATTTCCTTTTTTCCCACTTACTCTGGATTTAATTTGTTCTTTTGCTAGTTTCTTAAAGGGAAAGCAGCTATCATAAATATATTTTTCCTCTAATTCATAGTGCTATAAAGTTCCCTCTTCACATTTTCTTAGTGATATTTGACAAACTTTGATATGTTGTACTTTTATTTTCACTCAGTTCAAAATAATTTCCTATTTCCAATTTAATTTATTCTTTGACCTGAGAATTATTTGAAAGTTTGTTTCAGTTTGTAGATGTTTAGGTATTTTCCATACGTCTGTCTGTTATTGACAGTCATTTAATTTCAGTGTCAAGGAACATGCTTTTTTTTTAAAAAATGTATTTTGTATGGGGTTTCACTACACAGTTTGGAGTCACAGTGATCCTCCTGTTTTCAGCCTCCCCAGCACTGGGATTACAGGTAGGTGCCACCATGCCCAGACTTGGTCACCGGCTCAGCGCACCCAGGGGCGAGGCCAGTGTGTCATGCATTTCCCAGGCCTGATCCCTGTGCTTGCCTAAGTCCACTAAGCTAGCTCACCAGTGCAAGAAGTGATATTGAGTCTTCTTATCCATGAACATGAAATCTCTGTTTAGTTCTTTGATTTTATTTCATCAGAGTTTTATAGTTTTCCATATAAATATTGTATGTAATTTGTCAGATTTATGCTTCAGCACTTATTTTTTTTTTTTTTTTTGCAGTGCTAATAGTATTCTGTTTTACATTTCAAATTCCACTTGCCCATTGCTACTATAGAGGAAAGCAGTCGACTTTGTATATTAACCTTGGATCCTGCAACTTCTTGATTATTGCAGGACTTTTTGTTTTGTTATTTTTCCTTTATGGTTGATTCAGTTTTTTCTATATAATTATGTCATCTGTGAACAAAGTATATTAATCTCTTTGTTGGTTTATTAACTATAACTCTTGCTTTGTTACTGTAGTGGTTGCTTTAGGGTTAGAATAGATACCTTTAACTTATCACAGTATCTTGAATTAATGTCTTCGTGTATAACTATCTTACCATAGTACAATTCTAATTCCCCCATGACCTGCGGTATGAAGTTGTCCTGTGTTTTTTGTGTCCACATGCCATAATCCTACACAACATTTTTGTTATTTTAAAGAAATTTCAATAAGAAAAAAAAATCCTTTAAGTATGCCCATTGGTAACCATTTCCTTGAATCTTTTTCTGGATTCTAGGTGTTATAAATTTTATCTTTTTGGCTATGAATACAGATATCCTTGAGACTCTGAGACATTGTGGAATTACGTAGAAATTCTGTGTCCATTTAGGTTTTTCTCTTAAGATTTTTAAGTCAGGATCAGAGCAGTGTTTTGTCTGGGACTAATTACTCTTCAGTATTGCAACAATTCTCAACGCATGCACCAGTGCCTTGTGAATTCTGGTGCTTTGGTTTCATTTGATGGTAGTGAGCACTATTCCCAGCTCCATGTGGACACTGGGATCTTTCCCCTATGATCCTCTCAGATGTTTCTTGCCGCTAGCCTTGGATGTTTGCAGTGTCTTGCTGAGTGCCTAGGGGCCCTCCACAGGTCTTTCCGGATAGTTCTCTTGTTCTTTAGTTCTGTCTCTTCCTGCCTCTCTCCCTCCTTCCACTCTCCCCTTTTCTTTCTCTAGCCCATTTCTCATCTGCAGTCTGTCCTGTAAACCCTGGCTTCCTTTGTCTCCCTGTGCTGTGGGTTACCAGCTCTCAAGAGAAGAGCTTGGGCCAATCAGAGGGCTCACTGTGTGTGTCTCTTCTCTCATTCTTCTTTGCTGTCCAATGGCCAGTGTTCTGGAAACCATTGTTCATGGGTTTGGTCTCTTTTGTTGTTGTGTTTTGGGGAAATTTTGAGAGGAAGTCGTCTTGTCATTCTGCCTTAACTGGAAGGGAAAGTTTTATTTATATCAGATGCTTTGTTGAGATTTTGTTCCATCTACATGATCTTTCATATTTAAGGAATTAAAGGCCAGGCTAAATAAGTCTGCCCTGCAATCCTTATTGTCAAAGAGAAAAGCCATTTACTCATGTATGCCTTTTCTCCACATGGGCTTAGGGTAGCACAGTGGATAAAACAGGCACACTCTATTCCCTGTGGGGCTTATTTGGAGTGGGACCTGAAGGATTTTCACAGCTCTCTGGGGTAAGCTTAAGAAAAAGAAGATGCCTGATTGCTCATCCAGCAGACATGTACTAAGCACCCAAGCCTACCAGACCCTGCTCACATTGCCCCCAAGGAGCTCATGGCTGATGGAGGTGAAGGTGTCATAGAAAACTTTCTGCTAAATTTTGGAATGCAAGTATTAAAGTATTATTTTAAGTATTTAAAGTGTTATGGCTGTGTCTAGTCGTCCTCCAAAATGTCATGCAATAATAGGGCAGCTTCTAGAGTTTGTGATTAATTCATGATCCAATGCTGGGATTATGGGTGTGGGTGCTGCTGGGATTATGTGTGTGAGTACTACACCTTCCCTGAGGCCCATAGCCTGAATGCTATATAAGGAAGGGAGAGAGGCTTGCCTCTCTCCACTACTGCTCCTCCCTTTTAACTCTTGCTTTTCTACTGTTTATCCACCACCTGTGGACTGTTACCCTCTTCCATCTGCCACTCTGCCTTGGAGCCAGCTGAGTATGAACTGAAACCTCCACAAACTGTGTGCTAAATAAACCCTTTGTTACTTAATTTTGACTGCTGGGTATTTAGTCCCAGCAACAAGAGAAAAGTAACTGAGACATAAAGTATTTTTTAAAATACTTAATTCTAATCTCTGTTTGACTTAAGGATTTGTATTGAGTTGTCTACTGTGATTCTAATGGCCTTTTCTCTAATAGCTTTTAATATTCTGTTCTTGTGCTGAATTTCTGGAATCTTGACTACTCTATGCCCTGGTGAAGATTCATTTTGGTCATGGCTAATTGGAGTTTTATGTGCCTCACTTATTTGTGTATCAACTTTTTTTTGCATGCTTAGGACATTTACTGCCATTACATCTGTGAACATGCTTTAATGGCATTTGCACTGTCTTCAGCTTTCTGACTCCAATCAATCTTATGTTATGTTGCATCGTCTTACAGCAGTCAGATTGATTTTTCATGATACCTTGATGTTTTTAAGAAATCTTTCTTTCTGTTGTCCCTAACTGCAATCCTGTCTTTCTAGGTCTGGTATTCTGTCCTCACCATGGTTCAACTGACTGCATGTACCTCTCAATGGAATTTTTAATCTCCTGAATATCTGCCTGAACCTGTTTCATAGATTCTGTTACCTGTGTTGGGCATTGATGGTTTCCATCATTTCCTAAGCTTCTATATTTTTAAATCTGTGTCTACTCTAGGTTTACTGGTGGATCCTTCATTTTGATTATCATCTTTTATTTTACCTGAGAAATTATTTCTAATCTGCCTCTCCATAGCCTCATTTATATGTTTTATTACTTTCTCTGGTGTCATTTTAGAAAGTATAGGTGGTGGCTTCTGATTTCCTGTATCTCATGGGCCCCTGGACTTGTCCAGGGTGGGGTGGAGCTCTGGGGTTGCATTTTGCTTCTGCATGTTATCATTTTCTGTTTTTTTTTTTTAATTTTGATTTGTTTTCACTATTGATGCTTATAAACTGCTTATGGTAGCTTTGTCACTGTTATTAAAGCTTCCCTGGGAGATGACTTTTCTTCAGGAATATCTTCTGTAGCTTGCTCTTATTTTTTGTGTCTGTCCCAAAATTCCACCATCCCAGTTTATTAGGCATGAGTGCTTGATAACCTATTTGGCTTGGCACCCAGCTTTGATATAATGATTGATTATGACCCCAGATAATTGAAGTGATGTCATACAAGGGAGAACAACTAATTACAACAGGTGCGATACCCCGACAAGGTAAGTAGTACAATTACAAATAATAATAGCATCAAGCACAGCCTAGAAACTGACAAACAGTGATAACTGTATATGTGGTACTTTAATCATAGGAGCACGATCTACAGTTACATAACAAAATCCAGCATAAACCAGGAACTTGTATGCAATGGATTTCCCCTTAGTTAAGTGATTTTACTGGGGTGGGCGGCGAATGTAAGGGGGATGGAGGACAAAGCAGAGAGATGAATGAAGGGCAGTATGGTAGAAGCAAGACTGAAGAACAAAGGGTGATCATTCAGTTGTTGAGAACTGGAGAAGAGGACAACAGAGAAAGAATGAAGGAGTAGCCAAAAGAATGTCAAAGCAAGCCAGAAAGACTAGAGGTAGTGTTTACTCACTTGAAAATATCAAGTTCAAGAAAGAAAATAGAGGGAAAGGGCAGAGGTAAGCCAAACAAACAATAAAATAAAAACCTAAATAAAAAACAATACAAACAGAAAAGGAACAAAAGAACAATGATAAATAATAACACTAATAATTAAATACTAAAGTTCCTCTGGCGTCTACAGTTCTGTGGTAATGTCCAAGTCAGAGCCCAGGTCTGTGCTGGGTAACCTTGCCACGCCTGCAGTTGGAGGGTGAGGTGCAGGGCTGGTTGCGGCCTCCAGACGTGGGAGCTGGGGCCAGTCTTCAGCCAGTATCCTGTGTGTCCCTCAATGGCCACTGCTTATTCTTTTTTTTCCTGCACTGCTGTCCCAATTGTCATGGATGCTTAGACAGAGACAGCCTGAGGCTGCTCCCAGTGCCCTGTACAGCTGGCTCCTCCTGGTCCTTCCACAAGCTCTTCTCTTTCACTTCTACTGACCCATGTCTGTCCTCTTGCACCACTGGTTGCAGGGTGGGGTGCTGTGGGGTCCTGTGGGCTGACTCACTACTCCTGCTGCCACTGCAGGGATGGCCCAAGGCTGCGTAAATCCCACCTGTGGGCAACCCTCTCTCAAGCCACTGGTCCAGGGGTAGGAGGAGTTATACTGTTGGCTGCAGTCCCCAACCCTGTTGTCCCTGAAGTTCCAGTCAGCCACTCTGGAGGCCCCTCAGGACAGGAGTAGCTCCTTCATTGCTTACCCCTTGTGTGCTGGTGGCATTTGTTGCCAGGCTCCAGTGTTCTGGCCTTTGGATAAAGGCAGAGAGCAAGGAGCCTTGTGTCTTATATCCCAAATCTACCCCTATGTCATGAGTTAGACACATTATTTCAGTCAATCGGGTATAATTTTTTAAATTTCTCAGAATGGCAGTCCTGCTCTGCGCACAGCTGGGAGCCCCACTGGTAGCGCTATGGATTGGATTGCCGTTTTAATGTTTTGCTTAATCTATAAGCCTCTTATTTGACATTTACTTTAGCATTAGGATGTATGTCCCTCTCTTCTAATTACCTATATTTTTATTTGATTTTCCCTGAGTAGCTCCACCATGGTTCCTCCTCTATTTAACCAGGCTTAATCTTCCTCATATGAAATTTATAAAGACTTTGCTTGGTTGTTTTGCAAGCCCCTGTACCTAGCTCTTGAAGCCACCGCTAACTAATACGCTTTTCTGTGTATGAGTGTATGTATGCACACAAATGTACAGTTGCCGGTCCCTGCAGACTCCCACCCCTCGTGTAGAGGCACTGCAGACCAGGCTTAGGGTGCACTTCGGGAGAGGCCAGAGAGCTGCTCTGATGGCAGCTGTAATTGTCCCACTCAGAGTCAACAGTGGACTTGCTTTGAGAGCCCAAAGTATAGTTGAATTTCAGTGGCAAAAAAAAAAAAAAAAAATGGAGGGGGTGTTCCATTCTCCAGGTGTACTGAGGCTCAGGGCAGGATTGTGGAAGAGAGCGCATTCACTGTAGACACATCTGTGGGGAGAGAAGGGCTGCAGAGCTCATGGCCTGTGCTCCATGTCTATACATGGAGAGGCCAGGTGTATCTACTCTGGTGACACAGGCTAGCACCACCCCCGTCCCAGCCCACACTTGGCCCCTTCCATTGTTTCCCGGTCCCCTCAACTTTCTAATACTCAGGGTATTAGACTTTCAAATACTCAAGGTAGCGCTGATTTCTACCCTGATGGATGTGCTCTGTTGCCAACCCAGGCTAAAGGGCCTTTTCTAAGAGTTTCTGGGAAAAGTAAATTTATCAGCTTATAGAAAGGGAAACTGTTTACAGGAAAGGAAGACACAGAGTGAATAAATAATCACCTCCAAGTTCTTGGTCCCTGGAGACTAAGATCCTAGTCTCAGTTGCTTTTATTAGAGCAGTGAGCCAGAGGGAGCTCAGCTAAGAGTGGGGAGTCAGGCC
>PVKN010000639.1:57571-69506 GCA_004027915.1 Capromys pilorides
TCTCTCTCTCTCTCTCTCTCTCTCTCTCCCCCCCCCCCCCTCAAGGTGCCTCCTGGGTCCGCAGCAGCCCTTAGTCACTCCTCTAAGCCTCTTGGTCCTGTTATTGCACCTCAGCCCAGTTCCTTTTGCAAGCATGGCCAGGACGTAGCAGGATCGCCCCACACCATTCTGTTTCACTGTTTGGTGTATTCTCTGCTGTTCTTCCTTCCCACACTGTGGACTATTGAAGATATAGAGCAGGCCAACAGAGCTGAGACGAGTTTCTAGCGCCCCCACCACCACTTGCCTATCAGAAAGCCTCTGTTCCCTTCCTGAACCTTTGTGACCATGTAATATATGTTATTCCATGCCAACCGTTATGAATGAGAAGGAGCCATCTCACAAGTAGAAAGAAGATGCCGTTGTGCCTTTGACGAATGTCACTGGGCCTTTGCTCCTTGCCAGCTGCTGAGGATGACCCCATGAGGCAGAGGAAACTGCCTATGGGAAGGGGACCAGGGCTGGTCCTCACCGCACTTTTCCAGGCTTCTGCTCCCCTGTGTCTCCTGGGCTCTTCCCTGGGCCTTCTGCCTTGCCCCACTCAGCCTCACTGCCCACTGTCTCCTCTCTCGCCACAGCAGAGTGATCTCTATACCCACAAGTGGGATAGGTACTCTTCTGTCCAAACTACTGACTCCACCTCAGTGGGCTGTGGGGCGCCTGCTGCCTGCCCAGCGCTACCCCCATGCTTTCCAGCCCAGACCTCTTCTCTGCTTGTGTGCCCCTCACGCTCTTACCTGCTTCCTTGCCTCCACCAGTGCCCCACCTGGACTGTTTTCTACCTTTCTTTCTTAAATATGAGCTTTGCTAAAGCAGACCCCCACTTAACTATTTTATGATTCCTAGAAATTGGGATTTTTCTTTCTAGAGCACTTTCTGGTACCTAGGAAGAGCTCAGCTCAGATGGAAGGGGTGCACTGGTTGGTGCTGGTTGGCTTCAGGCTGAGAGACTGCTGTGCACAAAGGCCCACAGAGATGGCCCGTGGCCATGTGGCTGCTGGCTCTCCAGCAGGCGGAGATGGATCGCAAGGGCAGGTGGCAGGGCAACCCATGCTGAAGGTAACAGTGTTGGAGAATGAAGCCACTGCTGTTTCATGGCTCCATCAGGGGACAGGCCTCTTGTCCACTGATGTCTGTCCACAGGAAAGGACCTACCCATCTGCTTCTGTGCCTTCTTCACCTCAGGACACCTGCCTGCTATGGCCTGTGATTCCCCTAAGTTCAGCCTTCTGCACTGCCTGATACAGCCCTTTCAGGGAGTGACTGCAGCATCAGAACAAATTCCCTGGATATAGTTAAGGCCTCTCGGAAGTGTGTCTTTATTTACATTAATTTTAATGATCTCAATTAGTGCTAAGTACACAGTGGCTTTTACTTTGAACTGTTGTTAAAGCCTCTTCAACCACCAGTATGGGAGGATGGAGCTGGAACTCAGGTTTGCTGGACATTGTCCTAGTGCTTGGCCTGCTGAGGAGCCTGCACTCTGGAGGAACGAGGCCTTGACCCTGGGTGGACAGCCACTGTAAAGTGGCCCAGGCATGAAACCAGGCCTATGGTCCTCCTTGAAGGGGCCACAGTGGGGAGCTGTGGCTCTAGGTGGAAAGGACACAGTGACCACAGCCCCTGGCCCATCTCCCTGTAGTTTCTGGAACTCCAGAACTCCATAGCTGCTCTCTGTGAGCTCCAGAGCCTGTTCATGTAAGGCCTGGTCCCCAAGTAGTGGACTGATGTGACCCTTCAAAGCCACCCTATGCAGAAGAATATGTCTGGGCTCACTTGTAGCCATGGGGGCTCCAAGTATCATCAGAGAGGTGAGCAGAGGAGTCCAGTGCGGAGCTCTACAGAAAGATAGTTGGGGGACTAAAGCAGGATGTAGAGTTTATTCTCTCTCTCTCTTTCCTCTCTATTTCCCCATCTCCCTGCCCCCATCCCTCCTTCCCTTCCTCTCTTCCTATCTTTTGGTTACTAGGGATTAAACCTACTTCCCCCATCCCTTTTGTTTATAAGTTTGAGGCAGTGTCCCACTAAATAAGTTGCCAAGTCTGGGCTCAAACTTACGTCCCTCTTTCCTCGGCCTCCTGAGTGTTGGGGTTATAGGCAAGCTGTAGCATGCCTAGCCAGAATGCAGGGTTTCTCAGCAAGTGCAGGATGCCAAAGGTGTGGGCTGAGACAGTGGCCATGGAGATGGCAGGAGTGGTAGGCTGGGGTTGTCAGATGGCTCTCGCGGCCTGCCCTGGCTGCCTGCTCATTCTTCCCCCTGCTTATCTCCAAGGAGCCCTATAGCACCTACTCTCTCTGAGTCCCTAAGCCTCTGCTTGTGGGACCTGATCCTCAAGTAGGAGACTGACATTTCCCCCCACACCCTACCCAGAAGGGCACAGAGGCCCTGGGAGAATGGCCACTTCTGACCTCTCTGGAAAATGACAGCCTGCTTCGGCTCCTGGCTAGGTGGCACCTGTGGCAGCTCACCCAAGCCTGAGTTTCTGAGCTGAGAAGTCAGCAGTACTCTTTCCAGATCCTATGAGGAAAACAAAACAACCACTGGTGGGCCTGTCTGGTGACACATGCAGACCTGCTCTCGGTGTGTTCTCCTGTGTACGTGCGCACATGCAAGTACAAGCACATGCCCCTCCCTCCACAGCCATTTGTCTTGATAAATGATCACTTTCCACTTGCATCCCAAGTAATTTTATAAGCAGGCTATATATAACCTCGGAGATTGACAGGAGGACTCCAAAGCCATAGCTACATTTAGGCACCCAGCACCCCTTCCGTCCCCTAGAGCCCGGCTACAGCATAATCAAGTTTCCTCTAGAGGGGCTGTCACCATTAGCTGAGTCATCTTCCTGCTCAGCCAACCTGAGCAGCTGTTCAGATCTGTGTCAGGACAGAGATTCTCCCTGTCCACATTCTCAGGAAGAGAAGAAGACTGTGGGAACTATGGCCAGGGTGGCCCAGAAGGAGAGACCCCCTGGGCAGAGGAGGAGGACTTCAGGGCAGGTCAGGCCTTCTGCACAGACCCAGGCCAGCATCACTGCCAGGTGGAACTGTTTCATGCCTGCCACAAATGGCCCTGTGGTCACCTGAGTTCCCAGGAGCTATGAGCTGGGGGACAACTGTGATATCCTCAGGATGTCCTGTACAGCCCAGGAGGCACTCAGACAGTAGCTGTTGAGTAGATGCATGATTCTTTCCTATGTCTTTTTTCTTTCAGAAAACACATTTTGAATAAATACCAATATAAATGAGAATCATTCCCTACTTAAAATATGTAAATATATGAATATTTTTTGAATACTCAAAAGCATTCGTTTCCCCCACTCACTTTCCTTAATTTAAGATCTGTTTTACTATCTTTTTAATTTTAAACCTTTGGGCATTTTTATATGAGTTAATTTTAGTTTTGGTTTCCATTTTATTTTTTATTATATTCCATATATATTTCCATTTAAAATGTCTAGAAGTATCAGTCTTTAGACTGAATACCCTAGGTATTTTGTTACAGTGTCCTACAAGACTAATTCTCCACACTTGGCAGCGTAAACAACAGAGGTCCAGTTCTGGAGGTCGGAAACCCAGGACAGAGCATGGGCAGAGTTGGCTCCTCCTGAGGCGTCTTCCTGGCTTGTGAATGACCAGGTTCTCCCTGAAAGGGGCATGGTTGGCTTCCATATATGTTTGTGTCTTTATTGTCTCCTTTTATAAGGCTACCAATCGTATATGGTTAGGGCCCATCTAGGGCCTCAGTTTACCTTATGAAAGTCCAGGTAAAGTCCACTTCAACACAAATCTGAGGGGATAGAATCCCACCCAAAATACTAGCCATGCCACATATTCGTGTACACATAATATTAGTAGTACAAAGGTTAAAGTAAAAGTGTTATATGAGCTCTCTGGTCAGAAAACTACTGTTGGTAAGTTGAAATCAACTAATGCATGCTCATTGTAGGAAAAATCCAATTGTAGGTAAGCACAAAGAAGAAATTGAATCTTATCGGAAATCCTCAACGTCCTGGGATGGCACCTGCTAACAGGTGGGCATGTGGCTCTCTATATTATTTTATGTGTCTGTTCTGATGCTTTCGTTTAACATGCATCACCCATGACTTTACACCACAAATGCATAGCTGAATAATGACTTTCAGCAGCTGCTTAGTGTCCCTGTATACTAATATTCCCTGATTTTGTTAGCCCTCCTTTGTGCTTTTAGACCATCTATAGTTTTCCACTTCTCAGTGTTAGAGCCTCAGTCTGCCCACAAGTTCGTGGAGGAGAAATTGCCAGGTGAAAGGGCCTTTATATTTTTCAAGGCTATTTGCTACTTATTTTGAGATCTCCCTCCATAAATATTACAGATTTTAGACTCTGATCAGCCATGTAGGAAAATATCGATTTCCCTTGACTTTTGCCTGTAGTAGCTTTTTATTATTCTTAAAAATCTGTGCCAGTTTACTAAGTGAAAAAAGATGGCATAGCCACCTTTCAGTTTACCAGTGAAGCTTGGCTTCCGGCCCAATGTGTATCGGTTGCTCATGCTTCTTTGTTGTTGGTGTACCCACGGATGCATTTATTACTTCCCTCGTGGCTGTGTGGAAAGTAATGGTTTGGGCCAGCCAAACCACTTGCTGAGCTGAGACTCAAACCCACCTTTCTCCCTCTGCTGCATGGCTTGTCTCTTTCTTTTTTCTGGAATCTTCTTTCACCCACCTTGACACCTGTACCCCATATCCGCTCTGATTTCTACCTGGATTTGCCTAATGCAGCCTTGGCTTTGATGGACAGTTGTGTGGACCTGGGGCATTTCCTGAGGTCTGGGTGCCCTAGCGCTGTGTGATAAGCTCTGCTTGGCTGAAGTCCATATAGTGGAGCAGGGTCCTCTAGTCTGTTCCTCATTTTACTGGTGGGGCTGACCTGAGTGGGCGAAGAACCCTCTCCTTAAGGCTGGCAGAGCCGCAAGTGAAACTTCACACTGTGGGAACCTTCCTTTTCTTTTCTGCTCCTGGTATCTGGGGCCAAAGGAATTTGACAGATACCCTGAGGCTTTGCAGGAAACAGACAAAAAGCAAAATGTTCTACTACTGGACCACTTTGTCTGTTAGTTGTCATGTCTCTGCAAATTAGTCACTGTGGCCATTAGTTCCAGGTGTTACCTTGACTGGATTCTGGAATCCTAGAGAGTGGAAGAGCATGTGGCTGAGCCAAGCCCCGTGCCTCCCCAAACTCCCGACTCATTGCCGTCTTGCTCTCCTCACTGCCTGCCTCTCTATTCTGCTCATGGCCCCTAGAGAAAGCCTGCAAAGTGTGTCAACCCTGATCTTTCCCAACCCTGATCTTTCTGCTAGGGCCTCCAACTCACCTGCGTAGCCCAAGTCCAGCCCTGTTCTGGAAATCCCAGCAGAGCCACTGACTGCGCCCAGCTCCCTGACCACATCTCTCCCTGTGTGCAGCGTTCCAGCCCCAGTGGCCTCTGTCCTCCTTGTTCAGCCTAGGTGTACACCGTACACTCAAAATAAAATAAACATTTTAAGGGAGCTGTGAGAGTAGCTCAGTGTGAAGGTTCTGGGTTCAATCCCTAGTACCACCAAAAAAATAGAAAAAGCTTCCTTTAAAGTTGGTACCAGAAGACAAATGGAAGAGGGAGAGGCAAGTGAAGGAAGCATTTGTGGGCAGCCAGGACTGTGGCAAGCAGGACACTTTGGATTAAGTGACACTGGCAGCGGGAGGCATTGGCTGATATGAGGACACAGGCTAGGGTCCTGGCTGACTGACAGGCAGATGAGGGAAGCTGATCTACCTCAAACAAAGTCACAGTGGCCCAGCACAGCCACAGGGTGGGGTGGGGTGAGCCTGCAAGGGCCCCATCATGTCCTCAAGCCTCCATGTGCTTATCCACTGCTGCAAGGACCCATGAACGTACAGTAGAGCTTCTAACCCAGTGGTGCCAGCACAGCAGGAGGTCACATGGGAAAGTCGCCCTGACCCTGATGTTTAAAGCTACGTGGCCCTGGAATGGACCCCAAAGGGCTAGCAAGCTTTCCCTGTGATTCCTGGATTCCACACTGAGGTCTGGAACCAAATCTTGCTGCTCAGAAGTACACCCACCACACCCCTCCACACACACATGCATTCACACAATTAATTGCCCAAGTCATTTCCCATAACAAGTGCTCTTTGAGTTGGCATCTCTGGTCAGGTCTTCCATCTCTGCCTTTGAGACAGCTCACCGGAAGGAAGGCTAAGCTTTGTGATCTCTTGGTTCTAGGACTTCCTAGCTGGAGAGTTGGCTGTATTTATTGAAATTCCTTAAACTGGACTCTCAGGCTTTGTATTTGGCTCCAACTACTAATTTCTGTCATATCTGCAGTGTGCATGGCCCTGGACTTTATTGTTGAGAGCTGTAGCAGATAGCATCTGTGGCACAGCCCATTCAGCCTCACCAGTCCACTCTGGCCACTGGAGAACTGCACATGCTGCCCCTTGCACTGGAAATAGGTCCTTCCTGGCAAAATGCAGAATTCATGAGGGATGCAGGACCTGAGCAGGGCAACAGACAGACACAGGACCAGGGCTAGTTGAGGAAGGGAATGCCCAGGGCTTGCTTTAGCCATGGAGAAAAGCTGAAGGGTGATGCTGGGAGGGTGGAAGTTGCCTTAAACCAGCTCAGTGGCCACAGTGGTCAGTAGAAGGGAGTAGAGAGGCCCTGGGGGCTCTGTGGGGACAGAATCATTGTCTGTACCCAGGCACAGGGCAGGGGCTCCTGGTACCAACTTCTCTGCAGGGCAAACTCGGGCTCTGTGGAGGGGAGAGTGCAATCTGGGCTTAAAGCCTGGAAACTGATGCTGAGAGTTCGAATGTGCTCCAGGGATGGTAGCAGAGGCAGGGTGGAGCCCAGTGGCATAGGGCACAGACACATCCTACAGGCCCTATAGCATGAGAGAGGACAAGTGCTGCCTGGTGTCTGGTTGCTGACTGTGTGGACTGGTGCCCCCTGCTGAGCTAGTAAAACTCAAGTTCTCCAGGGTATCCTCAGTGACTCCCAGACCAGAGATACTATAGGTGCCCGACCCCATGCCTCAAGGACGGGTGTGGTTAGAACATGACCACTGTGATCCCTGCCTTTCTGAGGAAATCTGTGGGAGGAAACCAGGAAACAGGAACTTCAGTACATTTTTCTGAGCCTCACGAGACCTTGGAGCTCTGGTTAAATGACCCCCACTGTCAGATTAGGAGCCTCTTTCTGACTCCCTAGGAACAAGCTGCTCCTGTAAGCCCTGAGAACCCTCCAACCTTATTAGATAGGGCAAAGGGCCCTGGGAAGATAGCCCAGGTACGTGGTCAGGTGAGCAGATGTGTACCAGCTGCTGGAGGGGTCGGCACGTGTTCCTGAGCACCCACAGCAGGCCAGGCCCTGGAGCTTGTGAAGAGCCAGTGGGGCACCCTCTTCCGAGTCACACAGGCTTGGGGACTGTGCTGGCCTTCACCTGGCCCACCAGCCACACCCTTCACGCAGGGACGAGGAAGTGACCAGGCAGCATCCACCAGTGTCTCATCACTGCTGTCACCACCCCACCACCTTTCAAGGAACACTTTTTTCTTTCATTTTTTCTTTTCAGTTAATGAGAAGCCAGTGGACAAACAACTGATAAGCTCTCTGTGGGTTTTTGAATGAGATCTAACCAGTTTATTGGGATGGGCATGCGCTCTCAGTGTGTTCTCAGCAGAAGCTGGGCAGCCCATGCTGATGGCACTTGGCCAGGGGCCTGAGCAGGAGGAACCCGCCATGCAGATGGAGATGCTCTGACTGGAAGGCTTGTGTGCGCTCGTTCCTCCAGCATCAGGGCTGTGAGGGGCTGAGTGTCATGAGTTCTCCTCTCTGCCTAGCTAAGCCTGGCAGCCAACCCTGCATGCAGACACTGGGTGAGAAAGCCGCATTCAGCTAGTCAGGCAGCGTGCACCCACCTGAAAGACAAGCTGTGGATGGGAAGGGCAGAGGGTGGCCCATTCTGCCTGGGAAGAAGCACAGGGTTTCCTGAGCTGGAAGCAAAGCCAGGCGAGCCGAAAGTCCAGGGAGAGCCTATGCACACAGCCTCAGAGGACCCATCAGAAGCCTTGTTAAGCAAGACCTCATACCAGACACTTGATAAAGAGTAATAAGGTGGATTTCGTGCAGGGAAGATAGGTGTGGGCAGCATCACCACAGCAGAGAGCGTGGACCCAGTTCTGAGCACAACAGGAGAACTGGGGCTTTGTAGTCTGGGAGCAGGGTCAGCTGGTGGGAAACAGTACACTAAGGAACCGTCAGTCAGGAGACTGGCTGAACCAGTGCAGCAGGATTCTGGCTTGCATGTGAAGGGATCCAGCTAGGTGCAGAAGGTGAATGCATAACTTAGCAGGATGCTTTCAAAAACCAGATGATACAGAGATGGCCAAAAAGGCCAAAAGTTAAGGTTTGGTTGACGACGAGCTCAGGGAAGCCTGAGTAGAGTTTGGTTAACGAGGAAATCTTGCTCCTGCTACAGTGAAGTTGGGTATCATTTAGTGTATAGGGCAGGGGAGGCCTTCTGAGCCCCCAGTCAGTGTCTGCCTCCCTGGGACACAATACCAAGGAGGAAGGGCCAGCAGAGCAGAGTTTGTCCCTGAGGCCCTTCTTGGCCTAGGCAGCCCTGGCTCTGAGGCCATCATGGTCTCTTTCCTTCCCTTTTCTTTAAGCTCTCGTTTCCAGGGACAGAGTGAAGTCTCTATGGGCAAAACCTTTCTCCTACCACACTGCATGACCCAGCGTGGCCTTTCCCATGGTCTGGTCTCTTGGCAGCCTTCCGAGCTACTGCAGTAGCCATGGGACTACTCGCCATGCATGTGTGTGCACTGCGTACGTAGACGCTGGTGCACCATGTGCACATGTACACACCCATGCACTCACACTTCAGAGACACACAAGGGTGTGTAAAGGAAGACAGAGGTGACTTTCAGTGGTTGCTGGGCATGGAGATGGCTTTACAGCAGCATAAACCCACCTCATACCATGTGGCTGCTGGGTGAGTGGACACTGGCCTGGAAATTTGTTTTGTGGACAGCGATGATTCTGGGCCCCTCCCCACAGCAGGCATGGTGAGCTGTCTGCTTCCACACCTGACAGCCACGAAGGGAGGGAGCAGGAGCTGGTGACCTGCTTCCTGGGACCTTTGGAAAGGCAGCTAGATCCAGAATCTGAAAGCACAGCTGTTTGGGCAGTGTTTGCTCCCGGGTACCATCCCCACGAAGAGGCTTCCTTGCAGAAGTGCTCTCCAGCTTTTGTACAAAACCACCACTCGTCCATCTCAGCTTTGTCTTAAAAGTCACCAAGCCCCCTTATATCTCACTATGCAGAAGAGGACGATGTAGCTCTTTATGGGAAAGCAAAGTCTGCTTTTGCAGTATTATTCCTGACCTGTGGATCCCCTCAGGTGCTGGCCCCATATCTTTGTATTAGTCAGTGGTGGCACAGTCCAGGTTATACTTTGGGCCAGCTGAACCAAGGTACTTCCATCTCCACCCCTCACCCAGTGACAGTGGTGGCAGGGATTCTTCGCCATCTGGGAACAACACACATATAGTTTCCAGGGCAGCATCAGGAACACAGTAATTAACAGGGCAGTCCTGTGTCTTCGCCTCACAGTCCAGCTGAACCACCTACCATGTATACTTGTGTAAGTAATTCACTCTTGGAGCCTTGGGCTTCTCACCCTTATGATCGGAGCCACCTTGCTGGGAGAATACCTCCTTGCTCAGATGGCTGCCGTGGGCTTGTGATGGTGCTCGGCCCATGCAAGTGCCAGCTTGTAGCCCCATGCTGCACTTTATTCCTAGTCAGAACAGTATCTGTTCATAGGCATGCCATGTTGGGTTTAATTTGGGGGAGTCCAAGGTCGCGTCTGCCGATTCAAATGCCCAGCTGGCTCCAGAGAGGCCTAGGGAGGGGCTTCTGTGATATTAGAAGCCTGGACAAAATTGGCTTGAGCTAATTTTGGCTAATCAGGGATATAATCCAGTTTCCTACTGTTCAGGCTCAATCTCTGCCATGGCCTGAAGGTGCCACTGTGCTCCCCTCATGCCCGCCCTTCCAAACAAAGCTTCTTGCCCCTGCTTTTCCATGCCAGATACTCCTTCCCCTTGTCTGGAAACTCAACATGGGCTGGTACCCAGGAAATACCTGGGAGTGGGACTGTGTTGGCGAGAAAGTAGATGTCTAGTCTCTAAGCTCAATGAGTGGCAGAGGTGAGGATGGTCACTTGGCCTAACCTTGAGAATGGGGGCTTGGGAGCTAGCTCAACGACATAAGCACCTGCTTGGCAAATGCAAGGTCCTGATCCCTGGTACCTGAAAAGATAGGTAGGTAGGTAGGTAGGTAGGTAGGTAGGTAGGTAGGTAGGTCGGTCGGTAGATAGATAGATAGATGGATGTTTGTCCCTGCAGGGGCTACTTCAAGTGGGGTATAGGTAGAGTTCCCAGGATGTATCACAGATCTGGGTCCCTGGGGAATACCTAGGATTGAGGTTGCCCCAGAGTGGCCTCACATGGCTCTGTGAGAAAAAGAGGGATATATGGTTAGAAGGACAGACCAGACAGGCACAGAGAGAAGATGAAGAGGGCCTGGCTCTTCGGTGTTACCCAAATTGAGACAAGGGGACCAGCCTTGATGCCACAGGTAGATTAGACACTGGCTGGGAGCTGCCCTCACAGGCTCTGTGACCTTGGTCAAGACATCTCTTCTAAACTGAGGCCATGTCCAAGGGACTGTCTCTCCATAGTGCATACTGTCCAATGATGAAGGCCTCCCTTCCTGTGAGGAGCCTGGGCGGGCCTCAGTGCACCATACACTGCTCCCTGCGGCAGCTAGGTACATCTGTAGCTTTCATTTATGTTTTATTATTGTATATTTGCAATATAAAATAATGGCATTCGTGTTAGGGCTACACACATATAACATGTCTTGGCATGTGCCACTCAGGTGACGGAGACAGGAGCATCCTTGCAAGTTCAAGACCCAGCCTAGGCTACAAAGCCTAGATCTCACATAGCAAGACCCTCTCTCAAAAAGGCACACACACACATGCACACACACACACACACACTTTCTCTCTCTCTCTCTCTCTCTCTCTCTCACTCACACACACACACACACACACACACACTAGCTGGCAAATTTTATCTCATTCTATACATCCTTTCTTCACTTGGTTAACTGTTTTGCTGTACAGAAGCATTGTAACTTGATGCCCATTTTTTTCTTTTTTTGTGTGTGAAAAGCTGTTTTCTTAAAATTATTTTAAGAAAATAAAAAATAGCAAAAAGACCATTAGAAATGGCCTTTTGCTAAACAAAATGATGGGAATTCAACAATGCTTGTTATATTGCATATTGTTATCTTCAAATTAGTTGTTCAGGTTACAAGATAGAAACATGCAAAATTGATCATGAAAATTAATAAGAAGTGAGAAAAAATGTAAGCATTAACTGCTCCTTTCAAAAGGTGAGCAAAAATCAGCAGTGCAATTATCCAAGCTCTCCTGTGTCTATACATATATATTTCTTTTTTCCTTTCTTTTTAATTTTTTTAATCTTTTCCCTTGTTCCAGTTGTTCCTTTGAGCAGTTTCTTACCCTTTAATTATTTATTGTACCTCTTTAAATTTTATTTACTCTTTTTTTCTTTTTATTATTACTTTTAATAAGAAACAACAATGTATAACAATGTAGCAGTTTCAAAACACGTTATTAGTACATTTCAATATTTGATACAATGCATATTGTTGTCCTCCTGTTAGTTATACAGAGCCCAGGGTGTAGGTATTATAATTTTTCGAATCATTATTGGTACAACCAAATTTCTTCTCATTGAACTAAGAGAAAGTAATTGT
>PVKN010000640.1:0-69385 GCA_004027915.1 Capromys pilorides
TGGGTATTAAAATTATACAAGTGTCAAGCAGAGGAAATAAAAGTGATATAATTATTATATAAACAAGAGGTACAAACCCTCTTTTAAAACAATGAGCTAAGATACAGAGGCATAAGTATTTTATCTAAAATAGATATATAAATATATATAGATATATAAATATATAGATATAGATATAAATATATAGATATCTAAAGGTATAGTGATAAGCTTCAGAATTAAAACACCAAGTTAACTAAAAAAGTTAACTCTGAGGGAGCAGGCATAGGGATAAAGCCAGAGACTACAGCATAGTTTTTCATTAGGAACTATTTCAGTACTATTGGATTTGTTACCAGGTATATCTATTTCTTTAATAATAATGCAAAAACAAAACTCAGGCTACTATTCAAAAGTGACTCTGTACCACTCTCAGCTGCCTGTTCTGCCCTGAGAAGTTCTTCCTTACCCCTTAATGTCTAACTCAATCATTCTCTTTTTTTTTTTTTTTTTTTGGTGGATCAGGGTTTGAATTCATGACCTTGCACTTGCCAGGCAGGCACTTGTGCCATGGAGCTATCTTCCCAGCCCTATAACTGAATCATTCTTTAAGCAGGTCTCAACTCATCTTTCCCCTCTGACCTCAACAGTAAAGGTGGAGAGTAACTACTCCATTTTCTGTGTAGAAACTCGGGACTGAGCAATTAAGCAGTAACAAGCCCCACCAGGAACCAGGCCAATGCCTACTTAAGGCCCCAGATGATAGTGGCATCAGGGGAAAGGGCATTCCCAAGCCACAATGGGGCATGTGGTATACGGGAGGTAGTGGTCTCAAATTAGTTAAGTCAACATTGAATACAGCCGAGAATTCTTTATGCAGGCCATGGAGCTAGTATAAGCAGATTCCATCTAGCTAGACAGCCCAAGCCAGCTTTTAGAGCCACTGATGAAACACAGAGATGGTAAAAAAGCAATCTGTATGCTCACCTTTCTTTGAACCGTTCCATCTTGTTGCACATAAGTCCTAAATGCACTTGAATGAGGCTCTCTCTTGAAAGGATCTTCCTAAACCTCTTCCCCAAAATCAATCTCCATTTGTTCTTTTGGATGGTGTTTAGCAAATAAGTTTTCATGCAGTGTGGATCCAGCTGAGGGAAGCAGGGAAATTACGGGAAATATGATTTCTGGTTCATGGTGCTTTCAAGGAGTGAAATTTCTCCTATAAAGAGGATTATACTCTGGTTAAGTCTGAAGAAGAAGTGTGATAAGACAGCATAACCTCTTTCAAGAGGTCTAGATTAAGAAGATGAACTTCACATACCCACTTCACTATCATAGGGCAACAGAGAGATGGGTATACAATGGGACAAGCAATTTCCTAAGTCCCAGCTTACTCCAAGTTCTCTTTTCCAGTCAGATTCCTCTAAGGGCTTTTCAACACTTTCTGCCCATAGTGTGGAGTTATGATTCAAATACAAAGCAATAGCACAGGTGGTGAGCAACTCAATAAGCTAGGGCTGCTATGGTGAGCCTTTCAGGGATAACAAACAGCGGATACATCATGCATATCATAGATTCGCCACCACTGTACTACGCGAAAAAGAGATAAAAGAAGCAGGCCATGAGTTTTTGTTTTAAACTGACTTACACTCATGATTATGGGCTAGGAAGACAGATGAAGGACAATTCTCAGAATGTGCAAGGTGTGGTAATGCATACCTATAATACCTGTGTTTGGGAGGCTGAGGCAGGAGGATTGCTGTGAGTGTGAGGCCAGCCCAGGCTACATGAGCAAATTCAAATTCAAAGTCAGCCTACATAGAGAGACCCTGTCTCAAAGAAAAAAAAAAAAAAAGAAAAAGAAAAAAGGAAAGCACAAGGTCCCAAGTTGGATCCCTTACAGAAAACAGAAAACAAACAAATGAAAAATGAAAACCCTTCAAGATGACAAAACTACTACTTATCAATGCCTTTTTATCTGAGAACCTGGAATGTTTTATAAACAAAACACATTTAATTTTTCTCTCAACCTATATCCTGCTGTTAGCCTATTACTGCACTGATGCCTGAAGAGTGGATCACTTTTCCAAAAAAGATCACTTTAGAGGTTAAGCATTGTAATCACATGCTAAGCCCAGGAGTCTCATTCTAAATCTACAAGGTCTTTCCATTGTCTCATGTTCCTTTTCCCAGTTACCCGCCCACTCCACGGCAGACTTAGGTCTTATGAAATCAACCAAAACTATTCTAGTAAGCCACAGTCAGTAAGCTCATTCCTCTTGGATCTGGACAAGGGTGGGAAGACACTCTATTCTGTGATCCATTAAACACCAGTCCCAAAATAAATAATCCAAAACAACCTCAGTTTCGATGCAGGCCTATTCTTCCCTCCTAGTGGCTGCTTCTGAGTAGTCAACAAAGTGTAATCTGATAGGGATTTCTTCAAAACTTGCTCCATCCTTCAGGAACACTCTTCTGTATAGAAAAGCACGAGAAAGCTGAAGCTCCCCCTATTCCCAACACATTTTTCTTAGTTCAGGGTTTAACTGATCCTGAAATAAGTGATATGTGGAGACAGTGTGACAGAGAACACAAAAGGTCCACAGGGAAAACAACCAAGTGACACCAGGATCAGCAAAATCTTTGAAACAAGAGGGAGGTGTCAAAGTAGGAAATCTGAAATGGGAAAGAGTATTGTCACGTTTCTCTGCTACAGGAACAAACCTCCACAGTGCGAGGCGATTTCAAAGACGGAAAGAAAAGCTAAAGCACTGCTATCGGAATCATAAAGCACCCCAGGGAAGAAAGACAAGGTCTAAAAACCAAAATGAAACCTAAATGGTATTCTGGGGTTGAAGACAAGGGTCCGGGATCCCTTAAGGAAAGAGGACTAGGTAATTCTGGCAAGCCAAGAGCAGGGTAGGTGGGTGATGGTGAGGTAATGAAATCAGAAGCAACAGAGAAAGGGAGGGATACAATCTTTAGCTCAGGAAAATGAGAACTCTGTGCTGAGGTTGCACAGATCTCGGAGGAGTGGGGCAAAATTAGAAAAGGGATAAAAGTGGAGTCCATAGGAAAGGTCTAGGGCAGAAGCACAGTCGACAAGGAAAGGCAAACAAGGATAGACATCGTAAAAGGGGTCTAACGGAGAAAGAGTTCATGCCTTTAAAAAAATAGTAATTCGGGACAGCGTCAATAGGGGCGGGGGGAAAATCCCTGAGGGTAGAGGGAGGAGCTAAACAGAAGAGGAAGCCAAAAAGCTGAGGAAGACCCCGGGCATGAGAGGAGAGAGCGGAGAAGGACCCCGGGGTGCAGGTGCCCACCGGGAGGGCAGTTTTGTAGTCCAACCCAGGCGGGGAAGGCTGTGAGGGACAGGGAGACCCCCAACTGCGCAAAGGTAACAAAGAGTCGCTTACCTCCGGGGAGCTCCCGCGGAGGGGTGCAGGCGGTCGGAGTCGGACAGCCGACACCGCCGCCTCAGCAGCAGCGGCCGCTCCCGGGTTCCATTGGCCGCCTGCGCTTCCCTGACAGCGGCCGCGGCGGCTGCACCAGGCCCCGGCTGTGGGGCTGCCCGCGGCGCTGCCTGATGGGCCTTCACGATGCCTTAGGTTGAACCGGGCCGTGCAACCAGCACCAAAAAATTTTTAAAGGTCCTCAGCAGGTTTGAACTTGTAATTCTTCTGAATCCACGCCTATTTTTCTCGAGATCTGCTTTCCTGCTTCTCCGACGCTCAGGACCTACCGACCTCGGAGTTATAGTAGTAGTCGGGTGAGCTGCCTGCAACATGCCTGTTCAGAAATAAAAAAGGGGGCGGGGATGAGATATTAAGAGCCTAGGGCGGGAGGAGGGGGTGAAAGGAGGAGCTTACCTGTGGGAGGAGGTGCCAGTTCTTGAGAGGCGGGCCAAAGAGGTAGTAGTGTAAGTAGAGTAAGGAAGCCGAGAGGGAAGTTAAAATTTAGTGGATAAGTGGCAGGGTATTGCAGACCTCCAGGAGGATATTAACATGCAAATTATATGTAAATAAACCTATAGAGTTCGCTACCGAGTTACCGCAGTTGCAATCAGTGGCTCCCCCCCCCCCCCGCCCTCTTATCCAACACCCCTAGTAAATCAGATCATGGAGCAGATATTTGGGAAGGGGATAGAAAGAAAAGGAGAAAGAAAAGGGGTCGGCCCCTTTCCTGCTCATTTTAAAGACTTTATCAAGATTTTGCCGCTTACCGCGTCGGTAATATCGCGGTCCAACGGCGTCCATCTTCCGCCGTTAGCGGCCCGACTGGAGACCGCGGTTCTGTCTCCGAGGTCACCCTCTGCTTGGTCAGCTTTTGGCCTCCACCATCCAGACGCCGAGCCCTGCAGGAGGGGCTGGACAGAGCCGGGTTGGGAGGTGAGTGAAGTGACCGAGGCTTAAAGAACGTAATCCCTTCTAAACACCGTGTACGACTAAACAAATAGACAAAAACAGGTCCTGCAATCGTCCTCAGGTGTTTTGTATACCTGTTTGTCGGTTAACACAGTTAAGAGCCCTTTTCTTCCACAGAATCTCTGTCCCCAGTGCCTTCTGGGTTTTCCAACGCCTCTCACTGGGTCTTCATAGTCTAAATTGAGGCTAGTTAAGTCATGTGCCATTATGAAGTGCACTATAGTAAGATCCTAACAGTATTTACAGTGCTGGGTTTTAGAGAATAAAAATTTAGGTAGGCATATCGATATAAAACCTGATTTCATCCACTGTGATTTATCCATACTCCACTTACAAACTGATGTAATAACTGATGTAATTAACTGCTTTTGTGTAAAACATGTAGTATGTAGAAAAGTAGAACAAATGAGATACTTTTTGTGCTACTGGGGATTAAACCCAGGCCTTCACACTGAGCAAAATTCCCAGCCCTTTTTATAATTTTGAGACAGGGTCTTGCTTTATAGCCTAGGCTGACCTCAAACTCATGGTGACCCTCCTGTTTTAGCAGAGCCGAGATTACAGGTGTGTCACTGTGCTTAGCACAAATGGAGTACCTAATTGCTGAAGGAATATGGCAGAGTTTGGTTAAACTGCTGAAGAAGACCTAGCCCCTCAGAGCAAATAGATAAATGAAAGTCTCCTTAGAAATATTGTGAACAAGGTCTTAGAAGAGATACTAGATATTATTGAGCAGAATAAAAAAGATTGAGGCTGGGCGTGATGGCACATTCCTATAATCCCAGCACTTGGGAGGCTGAGACAGGAGGATCACTGTGAGTTTGAGGTCAGCCTGGGTTGCAAAGTGAGTTCAAGGGCAACCTGAATTGCATAGTGAGACCCTATCAAAAAAAAAAAAAAAAAAAAAAAAAAGGAGTGTAGAGCATCCTGAAGACCAAACATTTGTGTGTTGAAGAACAGAAATGGAAATTTGCTTAAGTCATGAGGATAGGAGATGCAGATAACCTAGGCTAAAGCACACGAACAGTAATGAAAGGTAAACCGTAAAAGAGGACAAAAATGCCTAAGATAGTTTAAATTTGTGACCAAAAGTCTGGGGTGGGGAATCAGCAGTCCACCTGTCAGGACTAGCAGCACTTGGTCAGCTTCCAACTCGCTGCCACACAAGTATCAATAAGTGATGGCCCTCACTATGGGTATCAGTATGACAATTCCTCAAAAATCTCAAAATAGAAATTCCATTTGACTTACCTATACCTCTTCAGCATATCTTTCTGAGTTAAAGTCATCATATTACAGTGATACATGAATACTCATATTTATAGCAACACAACTCATAATCTTGGAAGTGACCTGTATGGCCATCGACAGATGAATGGATAAAGAAAATGTGAAATAAATATCACAGATCCCTTCCCAAATACATCTCCCATGATGTGATTTATGAGGGAAATAGTGTAGGATAAGGAAGGGGAAAAGCCACTGATTACAACTGTAAGCATTTTTAAAGAAATACCGTAAGTGTATCTGTCCATCTTACTACATAGAATGCTTATTAGCTTCATGTCATAGGATAGAATTGTAGGATGTTTCCAGATAACGTAAGTCTGCTGAGGAACCATACATGAGGAAAAAGCACCTAGACAAACATATCACGTTACTTCTCTCATTGTGAATGTAGCATTTGTTTTACCTTCTAAAAAAACATTTCTTATGTATTTAGTATAGGGTCTACAGGATCTCACTACACAGATCGGAGTCGTAGTGATCCTCTTGTTTTCAGCCTCCCAAGGGGTGGGATTACTGGCATGCACCACCATGCCCATTCTTAATCACCAGCTCAGCACATCGGGGCTCAAACCCTGGTCCCTACACCTGCCTAAGCAGGTGCTTTAGTCTGCGGAGCTATCTGGCCAGCCCAGAAAACTGATTGTTAATTTATTGGAGGCATATATTAGACATGTAGAATGTCTTTAATAGCAAAAGATTATTTTAGTAAATTTATGTTAAAGTTAAAATGAGAAAAGACGGTAGGTATTGGGAGTAGGGAACAGGAAACTCATCAAGGGGGAAGAATTAGGAACAATAGAAAAAGCAGTAGTCACTCCCCCCAAATCTTAGTCTGGTCTTTCACCTAATAAACCAAAAGGTGCTTGAACTATAGAGGAATTATGTCTCATATTACAGTTTAAAAACAGGGTGGATTGCTAGGCTTGGGGGTGTATACCTGCAGTCCCAGCACTCTGGAGGCTGAGGCAGTAGCATCACTAAATTCAAGTCCAGCCTGGGTTACATAGTGAGCTCAAGGCCAGCCTAAACTACTTTGTGAGAAGATCTTGTCTCCAAAATCAATCAATCAATCCCACAACACTCAAGAAAATGTCAAAATCATTCTTTAGTCTAGTATTTCAAAGTAACTAGTCAAGGTGAGGACAGTATTTCCCGGGATGATTCTATCCTATTATCAGTGATTTATTTTCCCATGTGCCTATTACTTCTAATCTATCTGTATTGTGGCCTAGTCCCTCATCTCCTCCTTTATAGATAATGGCAATAGCTGCTGGGCTATTTCCTTAGACTCCAGTTCTATATCCTCTAATGCAAATGTCATACCTTTAATTCAGTTTTTACTTTTTGGAAGGTACCGGGAATTGAACTCTGGACTGCTTGCCAGGCAGGCTCTGTACCACTAAGCTAAATCTCTAGCTCCCAACTTTTTTACTTTTTTGAGACACAATCTTGCTATTTTATCTAGGCTGGTCTTGAGCTTGCTATGTAGCCCAGGCCAGCTCAAACTTTAGATTCTATTTCAGCCTCTTAAGTGCCAGAATTATAGGCATGCATCACTACCTCTGGCTTGTGCCATCCATGTTCTGAATCAACAGATAGTGGTTAGTGTTGTTGTAGTTTATTTCTGTCTATTCATATCCACCTCTTCAAGCTGATCTGAGTTTATCAGGCTATCCTGCCATGCCACATCACCACATCCTTGCTTTTCCTGAAATGTCCTCTTCTTTTTTACCTCATGTTAAAGGTTTAACTTAATCCCACCTTTTCTTCAAAGCCTTCTCAAATTAGCCCAAACTGATGTCCCTGAATTTACAGTTCTTTTAAGCAATAGACTCTCATGACATAGCTCTTTTTACCACATGCCCTGTGTTGTTTTGTCCTTGCTGTAGGGGTTGGACTTGTTCAGCTAGCTGTGACTCATTTCTACTGGGAAGTTATCTTTGATCCCTGTCCTACCACTGTGCTCTTCCCCTGGGTTCCACGGTGCATGTGCTCACCATTCACATAACTCACTCACACTACGTTGCTTGCCTGTCTGCCCCACTGGCATGTGTGAAAGCAGTCTAAGGAAGTCTTCTAATGAGTGCCTGACACTTTTTTGTTTTAAAGGAAAATATCAAAACTGCATTAATGAGCTACTTCTGATGTTTTAGGGGAAAAAATACAACATTAAGCAGAAACCTATAAAGGATGAACATGTGGTGAGAGAAGCAGGTTTACCCTGGGTACAAATGCCAAAATCAGGATTGTGAAGAAGGTAAACCTGACATTCCTCAATTAAACCTGGACTCTATTTTATCTTTTCTGAATCCAGGGCTGGGCGGTACATACTAGGCAAACATACTACTCCTGAGCCACACGCCTGACCCAGCTGAACTTGGATTTTGTGTGTATGTGTAGTATTGGGGCTTGAACTCAGGGCCTTTATGATTAGATACATCCATAGGCCTGTCCTTATTTTTTATTTTGAGACAGTCTCATTAAGTCCCAGCTGGGCTTTTAATTTTCAGTCCTCCAAGTCCTGGGGTTATAGGTGTTCACCACCACACCCAGTTTAAACCTGGACCCTTGAAGGGGTTAGCATAGTCCCAGGTCAGCACCTGTCGGTTCTTGGCATATGCAAAAGCTAATCTTGCCTGGAGGAAGGTAGCTCTGTTTAGACCCACAAGATTCCTGTAGATTAAGTTTAACAAAATACGAGTTCAAAATTTGAAAATAAAAATTTACAAGGAAACAAGCTACTATTGGCAAGAATGAGCACAAAACAGAAAAAACAGGTTTGGACTGTTAAAGTAAGTTACATAATATATAATAATCCCAGCATGACTGTTAAAGTAAGTTACATAATATATAATAATCCCAGCATGTTTCAAAAGAATTGGTATCAGAGACACCATATTCTCTAAACACAAATTATTAAAATGATAGAACTTTAAAGTTTCTAGACATTTGGAAGTTTTACAACTTTGCTAAATAGGGCTGAGTGTGATGGTGCATGCCTGTAGTCATAGACTGGAGGCTGAGGCAGGAGAGTCATTGTGAATTCAAGGCCAACCTGGGCTACATAGCAAGATCCTGTCTCAGCTATCCTTTCCCCTCCCTCAAACGCTTTTCTAAATAACTCAAGAGCAGCTGGGCATGGTGGCACATGCCTGAAATCCCAGCAGTCAGGAGGCTGAGGCAGGAAGATCACCACAAGTTTGAGGCTAGTTGGGACTGGTAAATTCAAGGACAGCCTGAACAACATAGTGAGACTCTGTCTCAGAAAACCAAAATTCAAAAACCAGCAAACCAAAAACTTCTGAGGGGATATAGAGAAGTATGTAGCTCAGTGGTAAGAGTGTGAAACCCTGGGTTTGATGCCTAGTATCAAACACAGAAGAAAAAAAAAAAAATGATGAGTCAAAAGTCTCAAAAGGAGCCTGACATGGTGGTGCATTCCTATAATCTCACCACTCTGGAAGCATGAGGCAGAAGAATCATAAATTCAAGCCCATTCTGGGTAACTTAGTGAATTACTGAGATCCTCTTTCAAATTTGAAAAGGGTTGAGAGATTGTAATTCAGCGCAAAGAGCCAGCAGTGCAATAACAAAAAAACTTCAAAGATAATTTAAATTTTTCAAGCGAAATAATAGTTGAAATATGTTATAACCCAGAAAAACTTATCTGTAGAGAAGTATGGCATAGTGGTGCATGTATGTAATGCTAGTACTCTGGGAGGCTGAATTAGGTGGACAGCAAATTTTGAGCCCTTCCTGGGCAACTTAGTAGTTTACCAAGATACTATCTGAAAATTAAAAATGCTGTAACTCAGTATAAAGGTTTTGGGCTCAACACCTAATACTGAGGGGAAAAAGAAAAGGAAAGGAAAGAAGAACAAAGAAAACCCAAGTTATTTGATGTTATAAAGAAACTGAAGCAGCAGTAAAAATGATTCCCATAAAGTCAGACTCAGATAGTTTTGCAAGTTAAATTTTACCAGATATTAAAGCAACAGTTCATTTCACTCTGATGTAAACTCTTCTTGAGAATAAAAGAGGACAGTTCCCAACTCAAGAATATACAGACTAAAAGGACCATCTTAGAAACTTCCTTAGAAATCACTAAAAACAAAGGCACTAACATGTACAACAATGTTCATAGCAGCATTGTTTGTAATAGTGAAAAACTGGAAACAGTCCAAATATCCATTGATAGGTGAATGGCCAAATAACTTGTGGTTTATGCACTTGACAGATTATACCGATGAAAATGAATGAAGCATAGCTATTACAACAGCATGGATGAATCTTAGAAACAATGACTAAGTGCCAACAAACAAACTTCAAGGGACTAGTAATGTGTAATGCTTTTGAAAAGCTAGAAAACAAGCAAAACCAAACAATATATTTTTAAAGAATATATACATATGATTAATATATACACATATATATACATAACATCATTAATAAACATAAAGTTAAGGACAGTGGTTACCTTTAACAAGCAGCAAGGAGACAGGAAAAGGGAGAAACACAAACTCAATGGTATTTTTAATTTTAATGTATAAATTGAATGATGGTCATAGGTGCTCATTATCTTTAACATAATTTATTCATGTTATATATTCTTTATAGATTATAATTTTTAAAAATCTGTGGTAGTAGAAATAAATGGATAAATGAATGATATCTCCCTGAAGGAAAGTCTGTTTCTTGGGAAGAGCCAAGATTCCCTGACATAAGCCACCCTAAAGTAGGTCCTCAATGGGTCTGCTTATTGCTTTTCCCAAGAATACACCTGGAGGGTCCGAATCCCCTTCCCATTGGTACTCTCTGATTCCAGGACTCTTTCCATACATATGGCCTAAACTCCACAGTCCTGGCTAAGTCCTGACACATGTATGACAAGAGACTGACACTTGATAGAGGAATTTAATGAAATGACTAGAGAGGAAATCTTTCACTCTAGGTAGTGAAAGTAGCAGTAGATTGGGGGATAAGGGAAACAGGAATGAAAAGTGAAAATTCAAAAACAGGAAAAGGGAGCTCCATGTCTGATGTAGGTGGAAAAAAAGGATTGTCATCTAAGTTAAACAGAGACCCTGAAAAGAAAATGACTTTCCTCTCCTTCCTTGAGACTAGAGCAGAACAAGAGCAAAGAGTTACAGGTGCAGTAAGGGAAATGCAAGATGGAGGAAAAAGGGAGCAGGTTGAGGTGACCTCAGCGAAGCAACCTAGAGTCACATGTACTTCATAGCTGTAGTGAGGAGTTAGTGCCTCCCAGCAAATCCCTGGCCTAGTCTCCATCTGTGCTTACAAGGACTCTGATCCCCCTTTTTCCCAAAAGAGTGGTCCCTCATATAGACCCAAGCACATTAGTATCCCATCTTCCTGGCCACACTGGTTGGTTGATTCAGCTGGCTTAACCACAGTGAATCTTCAGACTTTTGCCTAGGATTTTGCGTTATATATAATTGGACAAATGTGACCCAGGAGTACTGGCAGCTATGAGGCGGCCCAGGCTTGAGATAGTTTTATATTAGATGGAACAGTGAGACTAAATTCTGTATGGTCGAATCAAACTTCACCTGGAGCCAGCACTACTTGTGGCCTTTTCACTTTATAAGACAATATATCCTTTTTATTATAAGCCTTTCTGAATTGGGTTTTCTATAACTGAAAACCAGAAGACCTCTAACCTGTAACATTCATCGTACTTACCCCATCCCTATCTTCCCACAGGAGGGCACAGGGATCCAGGTTGTTACTGTGGATTTATTGGTTACACCAAAGCCAAAGTATTGAGTTGGGAAGGTTAGAGGCTGCCACTAGGCACTACGTAAGACTGACTCAGCAGTCTGTACAGAAAAAGGACTTCCATAGGGAAGGAATAGCCAAATGAGAACCAAGTACAGAGAAAGGCCTCTACCAGGCAGTCAGGCAGTTAACATACAGATATGGACACCATCCTATGGATGCCTGTCATGGGGGTGTTGCCTTAGGGTCTTTACACTCATGAGTTAAGGAACTTTGAAGCACATGCCCCTTTAAGCTTTTATTACCCTGTGGTGCAGTGTCTGCTCCTCCCTTTACCACCTGAAGAGCTTCCTTTTGGCTTCTACTGCCCCTGATGACACTCACTTTGGAGATGACAGGAATTTTATCTTCCGCTTCTTTGGCTTGCCGGGAACTAGGGCCCCTTCCTCCCTTAGAAACAGCACCATCATGCGAACCCTGGGCAAGTACTGCCTCCTGCTCAGCCTTTTGCACTGGCCCTGGCCTTTCTACCCCTCCAGCTGAGTTGTTGCTCCCTCCTAGGTTCCAGGTTTCCCATGGTAACCTTGAGAACTGGGCGGAGTCTTTGGCTGCTGCTGACTTTTCAGGGGTGGAATTTCTTTCCCCACTTCCACCTGACTTTTTTCGGGGGCGCCCCCGTTTTCTTTTGGCATCATTTGCTTGATCCTCTGTATCCTGCTTTGTTGCTTTAGCTGGCAGGTCCTGGCCGCTGGCCTCACTCACAGGTACTTCTGCTGTCCTCTTGACACCCTTGTCATGGGGTCCTGGGTCAGCACCTATGCCTACCTCCCTGTTTTCTGTGGCCTGGGGCTGAGTTACTCCTCCAGGTGGAGCTCGCCCTGGTCTTGGTCCTGGTCCTGGGCTTGGTCCTGGCCCTGGTCCTGGGCTTGGTCCTGGCCCTGGCCCAGGTAAAGCAGGAACAGTTGGTAAGATCATGTTAATGATGGGCATAGTTGCTTGGGGTCCCCCAGCCCTATTGGGCAGAGGCAGTGTAGCCACTTTCAGGGTGCCTGAAGGAAGCTTCGGGGCTAGGATAGGTGTAGTGACTTGGATTGGCGGAATAAGTAGGCGAGGGGCCCGGGGGAGGAGCAGAGGCAGCCGGGCCACTAGGGCATTAACCTGTGGGTTACTGGCTGCTGGAGCCAAGCTCTCAATTACACTCTTCTTCCGCTCTCCACGTGCAGAAGGGCTAGTTCCAGCCCGGGCTTCTGGCTCCTTAGGAGGCTAAAAAAGAAAGATGATCACAGTAAGGTATGAAGACTGTATCCAACAAAACAGGTATATGAGGCACAAGAGATGAGAAAGCAGGGGGACCTATCAGGGGAAGGATGTACTTAGCATGTGGCCAGGTATAGTGAGGAGATCAGGCTTCTTACCTGGGCTGGTTTCTCTGGTTTCTTGTGGGCTCCCCCCTCCAGGTTCTCTACACCATTTTTCGACTTTGATGCCCGTTCTCGAGGGGCACGTTCATCCTCTTCTGCAGAGGTGCCAGAAAAGGTAACAGTAAGAGTAAGGGGAAACTGAGGAATGGAGGAGTGAGGTAGCTGTATTGCCAGGCTGCTGGGACAATCAGGGAAGGACCTCTAGGAATACAGGGTAAGAGAGGATCCACTCACCAGCAAGCCCCATAGCCTTAAGCACATGGGCATGTGCAGATCGGGCGGAGATGAGATGCTGTTGCAGCAGGAAGCGGGCAACCTCAACGATGGAACTGAAGGACCGTTTCAGGATTCGCTCTGCCCAGTCACAGGTCAGAGCACAGGCTGCCTCTACCAGTTCATCCCGAGGTGCTGGGGTTACTTCTGGGCCCATTTCTGGCTGTGGCAGGGGAAGGATATGTCCAATCACACTCCAAACTAAAGATCCTCCCACACTACTACCATACTGATCCAAGCAGAGACCAGACTGAGATGGGAAAAGTCTCTAAGCACCATTACCCAGAAGGCCACAAACTCTCTCCTCTGCCTTGGCCATAGTATAGGCAGAAAGGCACATAATACACAGAGTGATCTAGATTTATGTCAGCCCTCAAAACATGTCCCACAGATCACTGACTTTTATCTGAGAGCAAAGAGTGGAGCTGGAGGGCTGCTACTTACATTCTCAGAACTCTTTAAGTCAAGTCCAGGCAGGGGCGGCATAGATACCAATGTCTTCCTTCGTATGCCACTGTAGCAATATCTGACACAAGTTAAGGAGCAGCCAACACTCAGGCTTTCCAAACCCCCGAGCCAGGTTGGGCTACCTTTAATCCTGGCCTGCTGCATCGCATGTTTTCCTACCTAGGTCCTTCAGCCCCAACTTCACCAGTCAAGGATACTTGGACTGGCCCCGGCCACCAAGCCTTCGGGCCTTGATGTCAGGGAAGATCTCTCTGATGATTTTGCCAAAGTTGGCTGTACTGAGTGGACGACAACAGGCAAGACTCTCGCAGTACTTCCTGGAATGAGTGAGAGGCAGAGCAGGAAGATAGAGGAAAGGGCATGGGTGGGTTCAGCGGGTTCCTAGGGACCAAGTGTGGGGACCTCTTTAAAAAAAACAGGCTCTAAGATGGACATGGTGATGCTTTCCTATAATCCCTATACTCTCGGAGGCTGAGGCAGAAGGGTCACGAGTTGTTTAAGCCCAGCCCAGGCAATTTAGTGACCCTTTTTCAATATTAAAACTAAGAAAGGGATGGGGAAGTAGCTCAATACAGAGACCCCAGATTTAGTCCAGAGTATCAAAAAACAAAACAAAGGCTCTATCAAAGCAGAGTTCTGTAGGGATAATGGGCTAGATCCCCCAACTTAGGCACCAATCCTTCACCCACCGATAAGCATCATAAACACTCTGCTTTGGCAGACAGGTGTCTGTGTGCTCTTCCAGGTGGTTGCGGATCCACCTGTAGGCATACATGTACTCTTCACTGCTGAGCGTGCTTGGCTCTGAGCTGAAAGAGAAGTAAAAGGGACAAGCATTACTGAGACTCCAACAGTTAATCCTGGTTCTTCAGACTACCACTTCAACAGTGCTGGACCAAATTAGTTCACCCAGAATCTACCTTTCTTTTTGACCCGGGATAATAGCTATGAGTCTTCCTACTCACCTTGCCCTTTCCAGTGAGATGATCTCTAAGACTCTGGACCTCTGATATTTAAAACACTGCCACCAAACCTACCTTCTGTCTCCAGTGCTGGGCCCTGCGGGGAGCTGGAGGTAGAGATACAGCTTGTCGTTGTCTGAGAATTTCTGTACATCTTGCTGAGGTAAGAGGGAACAGGCAGGAAACATAATAAGGTCAAGAAGGACCCAATGTAGGACCCTCTAATTTGTACCACAAAATCCAGCACACCTCAGAGGTTCTCAGGTTGAAAAATGGACTTAAGAATGACTTGAGGCTTGGTATGGTGGCATATGCCTATAGTCCCAGCACTCACAATTGCAACATGTTCCAGGCCAGCCTGGGTTACATAGTGAGTTCAAGGCCAGTCTATACTGCATAGGGAGAGTCTGTCTCAAAAAGGAGAGGAAAAGAAAAAATTGAGGCTTAAAGCTGTATGTAGCTCAGTAGTAGAGCAGTTGCCTAACAATCTCAATGGGCTACCATGGGGTGGGGGTGGGAGGCAGAAGGATCACCATCAGCTGTACTGGGGTGCTCTCCAGAGGTCTCAGAGAGATGAAATAACTCACACTGGGAGCAAGTTGCCAAGATAATGACTTTTTCTACGTGGTACTGGGTCTTGAATCCAGGGCTTTTGTACTGAGCTATCTTCTCAGCCTTTTTGATTTATCTTGAGACAGGGTCTCACTAAGTTGCCCTGTCTACACTTGGGCTCTTGCTCCTCTTGACACCCAGTCCAAACCCAACTATCTTTTGATAACAGTGTATCTTCCACATAAACTTTCATTTACCCACAGCATCCCCATGGTCCCCATCCCCCACCAATGCCTTCATTTTGCTTCCCTCTTGCCAAGGTGCTTACCAGGATTCCTTCTACTTTGTTCTGCACGGCCTTGCTGTGGACAAGAGAAAGCTGAAGGTCATACACAAGGTTTTCCCATTCCTTTTTGGATTGCTATGTATGTGTGGGTGTGTGCATGCATGCTAAAATGCCTAAGAGGGCTTCAAGAATTGCTGCAGGACCAGGAATCTCCCTCTTCTCTAAGGCACTCAGCTGTGGAGGGGCAGCTCATCTCCTGAGGAAGTAAATAAAGCCCTACTGGAATTAATCCCGAGGTCTTGAACAGGATTTGCAGGTGGTGACAGGTACTTACGAAATGGTACCTCGGAGCCTTTGAATAAGGGTAGTGGGTTCCCCAGCCTCTGCACCAGTTTGGGGGGGCCTTGCCCCAGTCTTGGGGCTTTTAGCATCGGGCTCATCTTCAGCCATCCCAGCATGGGGCTAGAGCTGAGGGGACAGAGCATGAAGAGACCTCAGGACAGTTCTCATCTCTCATATCCAGAAAGAGAAACAGACACAAAGCCTCCAAATCTGTCTAGTGATCGTTTCTCACTTTTGCCTTCTTCAAAAATTAAAAATTATTATTTTACCAGACCCATCTATACCCAAAGCGGCATCTGCAATCTCCATTCTATCTGTCCCACCGTTCTGAAGTCTCCAAATGTAAAGGAAGAGAACGGGGATTGGAAATAGCGTTAGAAAGACATGTTCATTTTTCCTCCGAGCTCCATGCTACCCCCCCAAACAACAAACAAAAAACAAAGTTCTCCAAATCTCTAATTTGCTTTTGCCTAGCAGGTTAGGAAGTGTACAGATTCTGGCCTGCCACGCTTGGGGTGGGAAGCAGGCCCAAATTCTCAGGGCTGACTCTCGCCAGGCCTCCCCACGGCGCCGCCCCCTCCTCACGGCGCCGCCTACGTCATCACCCACAGCAGCCCATCCGACGCGCGCCCCCACCCCTCCCAGACCCCCGGCGTTCAATCCCTGGCTGCTGCGAGGGGGATTGGGGCCGCGGCACTACTGAGCTGGACGGAGGGAACCCGGCCGGGAGAAAGGGTCCTAGATTCGGGGCACGTGCACATGGTGAGGCAGCCGTTGAAATACAGCCAGCATCTTTTTCTGTTAGTTTCCCAACTCATATCGCCCCGTCCCTACCTCTAAACAGTCGCCTTCCAACACAAGCACAAATAGAGGTAAGGGAGAAAGAGAAACTACCTCTTAGCACCTTCACTCCAGCCCAGCCCCACGGTCCCGGCCTAGCGGGCTCCTGCGCTGCTTTATTTTCCTTTTTCTGAATGGCTGTATTCTCCGCGATCTGCCTGGTTACACGGACTACCTGCTTGATGATTGGTTGTTGCTGCTACCGGGAGACCGAAGGCGCCGGCTTTGCACAGGAGGCTGTTTAAGTCTGCCTGGTAACAGAATCTGATTGGTTAGCAGGAGAGGGAAAATCCAAAGTTGGTCTTATTTGAGTCAAGAGGGGGAAGTCCGGGTTAGGTTTCAGTTAAAACTGGGGTCGGTTGGGACTACTGGTCCTAAGAAGTTCTTTTCTTAAAGGGACCGCAGGACTCAAACCCGTGGCCGGCCGTGGGAGCTTTCTAGTTAGTCGTCTTCTGCCTTCTCCGTTTTCGGTTTGCCTTTCGCGCTTCAATGCTGGCGGAGGAAAAGAATCAGTGGATGATAAAATAGCTAAAAAACTATGGGTGGTAGCGATGGAAATTCACTATAAACTCATATAACTCCTTTTTGAGGTAAAACAACCAACAGGCAAACAGGCTGCCCTTACTCCTCGGTGGAGACCTCAGAACTTAAGCAGCTGCACCACGTTAAGCCAAATGCCTTTCCCTCTTAGTGTTCTCGGTTTTCCGTGTGTGTTTTATTCCTTCTCAAGGTGTTGCGAGTGCACCGTTCACCCCCATTGTGCACTTGGTGGACGCTGGAATTTTGACTCATTCAGTCCCGCAGGGGGTGCTGGACTTGCACTGGAAACCTAGAGAACTACATAGGTCATGGGTTCTTAACTCTCTTAGAACTTTTTTTTGTTTTGGTGGGACCAAGGTTCAAACTCATGACCTTGCACTTGCCTTGCCAGGCAGGCACTTGTGCCACGGAGCTATCTCCCCGGCCCTCTCTTAGAACCTTTGAGCTCATGAATTAGATAAAAGCAGTGGACCCTTTGCAGTGAAAAAGATGCACTTGCGAACGAATTTTTGCATCTGATTTCAAGAAGGACGTGGACTCCAGATTGACACGTCTTCTGTTCCCTGCAGTGCTGAGGATTGAACCCAGTACTTCGCACTGAGCTGTATTCTCATTTCTTTCCCTGCCTCAGCCTCACAGAGTGCTAGCATTACAGGCATGTACCACCGTGCCCAGCTGACACCCTCTTGAATGGATAGATTTATTTTGTTCTGTGTAGCAGAGGTGTTATATCCCAAATTATATTTGCAGCCCCGACTTTTCCAGCTTGTCAACAATGTGCTTTTTGTAAAGAAGGCAGCCATGATGTCTGATCTCATCACCATGCCCTGGACAACCTCCATTTCAGAGCTATCTCTGTGGGTTTTGGGGAAACCCAGGATATTGACTGAGAGAACAAGGCTAAACTGGGAAGGTTTTCTAATGACAGCTAAAATGTGTTTAGTCCTTTTTTTTTTTTTTTTTTTTAATGTATTAGTACAGGGTCTACAGGGTCTCATGGCACTGTGTTTGGTCTTGATTGTGTGTCAGATGCCTACCAACAGTGTGGGTATTGGTACTGTTACTCTGTTTTACAGATGAGGATATTGAGATTTGGAGAGGTGAAAGGACTCATCCTCAGTCCTAGGTGCTGAAATCTGAATCCAAAGGCCGGCAGTTTCCTGTAGAGCCCATCTCCTGAACACTGCCCTACACTGTGTATACGTGTTGGAATGGGTAGTGGTTGATGGACCCCCTCCCCCCATAAACACCTGTGTGAATGGGAATCCAGAATATAAAATTGGGGTAAATTTTGCTGCATAAACATTTGCAAGGAACAGAGAATAGTTGAAAGTTTATGTAAGAGGAGAGAAAGTATCGTGGCTATGTAAAGATTACTTGGACAGCACTGTGGAAGGTGAGTTGAATGGAGGGTAAAGACAAGGTGAGAAAAACACAACTATTCATTTATGACAGATATTTTGCTAAGAGCTGCGGTTACAAAGCTGAATAAGGCACCATCCTTACCCTGGAAAGTAAAACTAAGTATTATCTGCATTTCGGGAAGCTGAGGAAAGAGGACTGCAAGTTAAAGGATTCCCTAGGCAACTTCTTGGATACGATAAAAAAATAAAAAAGGGTTAGTGGTACAGTTCAATGCAAAGGTCCTGGGTTCAGTCCCTAGTACCACCAAAAAACCTGATAATTATTGTAACAGCAAATATTTTTTTCTTTTTTTAAATTTTTGTTTTATCTTTATTTTTTTTTTTTTTTTAATTTTTATTATTTATTTATTTATTTGTTTGCTTGTTGTGTTTGTTTTGTTTCTTTCTTTATTTATTTTGTGGCTGGCTCAGCCTGCCGTGGTGGTGGGGCTGGTGCAGCATGTGGTGCCGGGGATCGAACCGCAGTCCCTGCAGTTGCCTGAGCTTTCCTAAGCAGGCGCTTTAGACCACTGAACCATCTCGCCGGCCCCTTGTTTTATCTTTAAAGAGGTTACAAATTAGGATTAAAACAGGAAAAAATACAAGTGATACAGAATTTCACTTAACAAAGTAATATGAATTTCACAATATTTGTTTAACAACAAATATTTATTTAGACCTTAATATGTAATAGGGACAATACTAAGGATTTCATGTATGTTATGTACTTATCTCTCAGTGACTCAAAAAGGCGTTATGGTTACCCCATTTTACAGATGAACCTGGAGCAATAGAAGGTTAATGATTTACCCTAGGTTATTGGGCAAGCTATTGTTGAACATTTGAGTTATTTCCAGTTTTTGCTAATGTGAGGACAGAGACTGTAAACTATACTGTGTCTTTAAGTTTAAGGCATATGCCTATGAAGTAGGATTGCTGAGACAGTCAGAATTGGAATCTAACCTGTCTAGATTCAAAATTAATTAATTAATTTATTTTTGCAGGATCGGGGTTTGAACTCATGACCTTGCACTTGCCAGGCAGGCACTTGTGCCAGGGAGCTATCTCCCCAGCCTGCTAGATTCAAAATTTATATATAGGCGCTATTGTATAATAACTGCTAACAATGGAGGTGAATTTATTAAACAAACACGAAAATATGAACCTTAAAATGTTGGGCCAGTCAGATAGTTTAGCGGTCTAAGCACCTGCCTGGCAAGCACAAGGACCTGTTTTGATTCCCAGTACTGCATGCCATGCCAGCCCTGGAACCCCAGGCATGCCATGCTGGCCACTGAAACTGGGTGTAGTGGTGCATGCCTGTAATCCCAGTGCTGGGGAAGCTGAGATAGGAGGATCACTACAAGTCTGAGCTGCATATCGAGACCCCATACCAAATAAATAAATAAATAAATAAATAAATAAATTAATTAATTTAAAAAAGACAATGATAAGTTCAAAGACATTATTATTTTTTATTTTAAAAATCCTATAAGGCTAGGTAGGGTGGCACACACCTGTAATTGCAGGACACAGGAGACTGATGCAGAACCATCTATGAGAATTTGAAAGCAACCTGAGCTACATAGTGAATTCAAAGCCAGCCTGACCTACATAGCTAGACCCTGTCTTAACCAACTCTACCCCCTCCCAACCCAACCCAACCCAACCCAACCCAACCCAACCCAAAAATCACTATAAGAGGAATGCAACATATATGTGTTATATAAATATATATGTTATGTATATATATATATATATTAGTACTCAAACTCAGGACCTCATGCTTGCCAGGAAGGAAGGCACCATGCCCCTGAGCTTAGCCCCATCCCTAAAGACTAAATAAGGTGCTTTTAACATATATAACTGACAAAGAATTGCTCTTTGAAATTTATGAAGACCTTATTTATTTATTTATTTATTTATTTGGCAGTACCAGGGATTTAGCTCAGCACCTTTTGCTTGCCAGGTGAGCACTTATTCTACTGAGCTATCTCCCCAGTCCACAGAATTTTAAATTAGGCAATATTAAGAGTTTATTAATGGTTTAGGGTCTAAAGTACCTGCTTAGGCAAGCTTAGGCAACTACAGGGACTGGGGTTCATCCCTGGCATCACATGCTGCACCAGCCCTAGCCCCAGGGCAGGCTGAGCCAGCCATAGTAAAAAAAAAAAAAAAAAAAGTTAGTTTGGCTGTGGACTGACAGGAGCTGCTATGGGGGTGATATTAAAAGATTAAAGTTGCTGCTGAGGTTGCATATGTATCTCAGGATATGTGAATATGTCAGCAATCCTACTTGTAGGCATATACCCTAAAAACACAGGCAGTAATGTTTAGTCTCTGTGCTTGCATTAACAAAGACTGGAAATGACGCCAGTGTTCAACAGTAGCTTGATAAGTTGTGATGTCTTTATATGATAGGATGTCATAGAGCAATGGAAAGGAATGAGCTGTAGCTGCTATGCATAGCCGTAGAGAGGAACTTCAGAAACAGAAAACTTAGAACACATACAATACACAGGATGTGATGGTGTATCTCTAGAGGCCCACCTGTGTGAGAGGCTGAGGCACAAGGATCAGAAATTTAATGCCAACCCAGGTAACTTAGTAAGTCCCTGTTTCAACATAAAAATAAACAACTGGGATTATACCTTAATGGTAGAGCACTCCTAGATTTAATCCCCAGTATCCCTTTCCACTCCCCAAAAGCATATGGTATGATGTATTTTGTAAATATTTAATATCAAGGGAAACAGAACCATATATTATTTATGGATAAATATGTATGTGATTAAAAATGGAATAATGAAAAGTAATTGTTATTACCTTAAAATCAAGAATGGAAGTTGTTTATGGTGGGAAAAGGAAAATAGATTTGGGAATAGTTGTTTCCAGTTAACATCTTCCGTGGTGTCTACTTTGTTTTCCAAATTGGTGGCCAGTCATTTCAATACATTTATCATTTACTTCTCCCTTTAAGTAAGTTTACTTCTACTTTTTTTTTGGGCGAGACTGGAGTTCGAACTCACAACCTTGCGCTTGCCAGGCAGGTACTTGTGCCACGGAGCTATTTCCCCAGCCCCTTCTACTTCTTTTTGTTGTTGCATGTTTTGTTTTTGTTTTTTTATAGAGTCTCTTTATATAGCCCAGGCTGGTCTTGAACTCCTGCCGATCCACCTGCCTCACCTTCTCAAGGGCTGGGACTACAAGCATGTTTTACTATACACTTAGCTCTATTTTTTAACATATGTTCTAACCTTTCTTTTTCTCTATATTTTTATTTATTTATTCATTTATCTATTTCTGGCATTGAGCACTGAACCAAGGGTCTTAGTACTAACACATTCCTGGCTCTTTTTTGAATTTTTTTTCCCTTTTTAAAATTATTTTATTTTTTAAAGAGCACAAAATAGTATTAAAACAGAAAAAAATTATAAATGATAAAAAAATTTAACTTAACAGAGTAATATGGATTTCACAGTCTTCCTTGTAATGATAGTGTTGTACTCCAAACAGTTATTCATATTACCAGATATCTATCTCTATCTCTATCTCTAACTATATCTACAAAACTGGAAGAAGAAATAAGAAAGAAATGTATAAGAAATTAAGAAGAGAAAAAGTACAAACAATTGAAAACTGGAGATAAAACAAATTAAGCATTATCTGCTTCTTTCCATAGACGAGCAGAAATTCACAGTATGGTTGTCCAAACCATCCTGCTTACATACATAGATAGGTCTCTTTTCTCCACTTCCTCTCCTGTCCTTGTTCTCAACTCTGAAATAAATCAGACCCACATGTACAAACATCATATTGTCTCCTTAGTGTGAGAACCTGAAAGAGAAAATGGAATATGAAGGGTACAATAGAAATTGGGAAAAGGGAATGAATTTATTCCAAAAGAATCTGTTCAGTTTCTAATGGTATATATTTTGATTAGTGCTCTTTTTTGAATTTTTAATTTTGAGTCAGGGTCTCACAAAGTTGCCACCAGGAATCGTACCCCAGCCCCTGAGCTTGCTTCAGTTCATCCCCACCCACGTAGGCTGGGCTTAAATTTGAATCCTTCTGCCTTTGCTTCTCAGAGTGCTGGAAATACAAGCATGTGCCACCATGCCCAGTGTACAGTTTTATCTATATTTTTTTCCTTGTGCAGTATTAGGGATTAAACTCAAGGGCTCATATATACCAGATAAGGGCTCTGTCACTGAGCCACAGTCCCACCCCATCATACCTGTCATATACTTTTATTATATACTGTTACCTTGTATAGTTAGACTTGTTTCTGAGCTTTATACTCTGTGTATGTGCGTGTGTGTATGTGTGTGTGTATGTGTGTGTTCAATCCCCTAGGGATTGAACCCAGGGGCACTCTACCACTTAGCTATACCCTTAGCAAATTTGAGACACTCTTGTTATATGACTGTGGTGAAACTTCAAGTTTTGATTTTCCTGTCTCAGCCTCCCCCATTGCTGGTATTATAGGCTATAACCACTGGACATTATACTCTTTCATTGATTCTATTTTTTTCCACCTATAATACTATATACTGTTTCAAACAATGCAGTTATATAGTATATCTTTGTTTCTAGTGCCAGAAGCTTTCTGTTATTAGTTTTCTTTAATTAAGAAAAAACACTATTCCTGGAGCTGGAGTGTGGCTCCATGGTAGAGCAAGTGCATCACATGTGTATGGTTCTGTGTTCAACCCCAACACCCTCTTCTGTCCAATTCTTTTATATAAATTTGTATTTTTCAAATATGGTCACAGAACATTTCTGGTTCCATGTATTATTTCAGAACCTGTTGCCTCACTGTTGAGAGTGGAACCTAGTTTCTGTCCTTTGCTGGGAAGGCCTCTGTGACTTTCCTCAGTGAGTGACATGTGGTGGAGGTGATGTTTTATGGCTTGCAAGTCTGATTAGAGGAGGCCACCCAGCTTCCTCTTCGCTCTTTCCATGCACTGGCTGGAATCTAGTCACTGTACTATGAGGGAACACTCATGATGGAAAAAGGTCATGTTAGGTGTGCTGACTGGAACCCAGCAGAGTCTGCAAGTGACAGCCAGTAGGAGTGGCTGGACATATACATGAGTGAGTGAGCCTCCAGTAATTCTGCAACCTCTGTCTACATTGAGTAGAACAGTGGCTAGCTTGGTCCCCTGAGCCCTGTGCAATCTACAACTCTGAGCAAAAATAATGTCATTGTTTCAAGTTGATAAAATTTGTGTTTGTTTGTTTTATGTACTGGGGATTGAACCCTAGCTGCATCCCTGTCCGTTTTGTCTTGAGACAGGGTCTCACTCAGTTGCCCAGGTTGGTCTTAAACTTGTGATCTTTTGTCAGCCTCCTGAGTGGCTGGATTATAGCCATTGCACCCAGCTAAGTCAAAAGTTTTGGTATGGTTACTGAAACACTAGCTTTTTTTTTTTTTTTTTAATTGTCTTTTTGAGACAGGATCTTACTATGCAGCTCAGACTGGCCTTGAGCTCACCTGTAACCCAGGCTGGTCCCAAACATACAATGATCCTCTTGCCTCGACCTCTTGAGTGCTGGGATTGTAGATATGCACCACCATATCTGGATTTCAGCATTTGTTTATTTATTTTTATTTTGCAATAAATAAAAACACTCCTGCCTGTGTTTCCCGGAGTGCTAGGATTATAGAGGTGGCTTCCTGCACCAGTCTTGTTTAACATAGCTGAATTTGTACCTTACTTACCTGTGATAATGACACTTTCCAGTACCAGAACAGTACTTAGCAATTGTCATGAAAAGAAAAAGACAGACATCTGCGCTATACTAAACTATACCTCTTCCTCATTTCTTTTAACTCATGGAACTCCCAACAGGGTATCTTCTTGAGACAGGGTTTCACTATGCAGTTCATGTTGTCCTTGAGCTCACTTTCTAGCCCAGGCTGGTCTTGAGCTTGTAATGAGCATTTTTTTTTTTTTTTTTTTTTTTTTGTAGAACTGGGGATTGATCTCAGGCCCTTGTGCTTGCCAGGGAAGTGCTTATTCTACTGAGCTATCTCCCCAGCCCCTATAATGAGCCTCTTGCCTCAGCCTGAGTGCTGGGATTACAGGCAGGACTCTTTTAATATAACTAATGCCATTATCACCTTCAAAATTAAAAAAATCTATTAATACTAGGCAGTGTTCAAAGCCCCCCACCGCCTCCCCCCTTTTTTTTTCAGGACTGGGATTTGAACTCAGGATCTTGCACTTGCCAGGCAGGCACTTGTGCCATGGAGCTATCTGCCCAGCCCTTTTTTTTTTTAGACAAGATCTTTCTATATAGTCCCGTGCTGGCCTTGAGTTCTCTATATATAGCACATGCTGGCTTCAAACTCACAGTCCTCCCTTCGCCTCCTATGTGTAGGATTGTAGGCATGTACTACTTTGCTTGGTGTTTTTCTGTTGATACATTCCAAGCAATTCAGGATCAACATAGGCCATATGATGTATTATATTTGATTTTCATTAGTGTGTTTTAAAAATTAAGCTGTTTTTAAAATCTATAGTCTCCATTTGTCTCAATTTATTTGTTGAGGAAAATGGCCATTTGCAGTATAGAACTTTCCTTGTTCTGTTTCTATTGTTGCTTTTTTTTTTTTTCTTTCAATACAGAGGTTAAATTTAGGGCCTTCCCACTGAACTACATCCTAGTCCTTTTTCGTTTCATTTACTTTTTGGGAAGAGTCTGTAGGATGTTCAGGGGCTCACTACTAGATTGGATTTGTAGTGATATGCCTGTTTACAGCCTCCCAAGAGCTGGGATTACAGGTTTGTGCTACTACGCCCAGTCTCAATTGCCAGCTCAGCACACCCCAGGGGTATGGCCAGCATTGTAGGCCTGGGAATCAAACCCCTGGTCCCTGCACCTGCTTGCAAGTGCTTTAATCTGCTGAGCTATTTGGCTAGCTCATTTATCCACTTACTGATACATGGTCTCTCTGCAGTTCAGGCTAGCCTTGAACTCACTTTATAGACCAAGTTGGCCTTAACCTCTCAAGCGCTGAGATTGTAGGTGTGTATTATCACGCCCAGCTCCTTGTGAGACACGGTTTTGTTAAGTTTCTCATTAAGACACCCAGGTTTGGCTTTTCAAGTCTCTCCAGGTGCCAAGATTAGAGGAGTGCTCCACCATACTCAGCTCGTTTTGATTTTTCTGAGTAGAATACTGATGAGTCTGTGCCCATACAAAAATCTGCTAAGTCGTCATGGCAGTGGGCCAACATGGCATGAGGATTCAGAAACAACAATGTGTCTGCTCCAAGACTCACTTCTGCCTTCTTCTCTCTGGTTAACCACAACTTACTTTTTTCTTCTTCACACACATGCCAGGCCTTCTCCAGTCAGCACTTGTTGGGACATTCAGGCTGCCTGTGTAAACTCTACCCCCAACCTGACCTAGTAAATATCCTGTTCCTTTGTTTCCACCTCAGAGGGTTCTTGCTTCTCTTCAGCAGCCCTCCTGTGCCAAGCAATAATACCTTCTTTTGACTCTTTTCTGTCTCTCATTTATGCCAAAGGAAAAACCAAAACAAAACAAAAAAAACCCTTACATTTTGTTTCTGTGACTTGGTCACTGCGGCCTTTAGCTCCTGGGGGACCACTCCCAGTTTGAGCTTCCCCTTTTCTTCTGTCTCTGCCTTTGCAGTTGCCAGCCTCTGTCTAACATGATCCACCTTGATACACACAGGTGAGCCATCTTTTGCTCTGGGAGCTCCTGCCTTGTTTTTTCCTGCTCTCTTGAAAATTGTGGGTCCATGTCAGAACTTCCCTTGTCCCAGGGCATCCTTGTGCCCTCAACAGAATGTCCCTCATCCTGTAGCTGATGGTCCATAGGCACTGATGGACATTTCTTTGTCTGTCACACCTCACAAAAAAGTGATGATTCTGTGGGTTTGTGCACCAGCCTTCAGCCTTTGGGCTCATCTTCAATTTGATCACTGTGGGAAATAATTGTTTCCCAAACCACAGAACATTCAGGTATCTCTTAGGAAACCTAACCACTCTTGGTCTCCAGGAGACTCTCAAGTCAAAATGATTAATTTTTTACTGCCAATCGGCCTGACCCCAATATAAACTTGATAATGAAGCCATTGGCTTGAGAAAGGTACTTCTGATTTTAGTACTCTTTGAGACCTGGATAACTTCTGTTATCGCAACAGCAAATGGACAGGGATCCCCTACATACAGTCTTATGTTGTTCTCAGGGCACACCTCTCCCTCATTCAGACATGTGGGGTGAACCAGATACTTTTGGCTTATTCCAAATCATTGGCTCCCCTACCCAGTTCCTCTCAGGACCTTTTCAACAGTGTTCTTTCTGTTGTGCTCCTGCTCACCATACCCACAAGCCCAACCTTCTCAATCTCCTCAGTCATATCACCCTGCATCATCTCCATCCCACCCTTCACTCTCCATCACCTCTACCTCATCCTTTTCCACTCCTCCGTCGCCATATTCCTGTCTAGCATATTGTACCCAGTCTCACTCCAGCCATTCCTGCCATCTTGCAGTCAGCTTCTTGTCACCATTTTGTAGTCAGTTGATATATTGTAGTCAGCTGCCATTTCCCTAACCCCGGTCTCTCCTACACCTTCATGAGAGCTGACCCTGCAGAACTAATCTGTCCCTTTCTTACTTTCTGGTCTATCCCAGACTTTTCACCAGCTAGGCTCCTTCTCTGATGATTCCTAAAATTATATAAAGGGGCTCCACTTTATCATTGATTGCTATGATCTCCATTTAAAAAATCTATATGCTATCCTTATCTCTACCTTGTCCTCCCAAGAAAAAAATCTAGCTCTGGTAGGCCATTCAGGCAGAAATGTACCAGAGACAGCACACTGACTCTAACTACCCTGCAGGCACAAATTGGGTTCCAGATGCTGACCCCCACTGGGACTATTAGGCCCAGTGACTCAGCCTATATGACCATTATGGCTGACTGCCTGATTGCAGGACTCAAAAAGAGTTCACACAAGGCCATAAATTATCACAAGCTCCATGAACTAACCCAGCACCCTGATGAAAACCCCACTGAATTTTTTTTTTTTCAACTTGCAGATGCCTTCAGACCCCATAGGGAGACCTACTTAATCTGGCTTTCTATTTCTTAAACAATAGAGAGGAACAGTTAAAACAGGATAAAGAACAGCACACTAAACTTAAATGCTAGCTCTTGCCTGCAGCACTCAGGGCTTCTATCAAAGCCAAAACTAAACAAAATGGTGCCATCTGAGCCCTCCTGGGGTGTGCTTTGAATGCAGCCAAGGAGGACACCGGGGGACTGGCCAGATAGCTCAGTGGAGCTTTAGCACTTTAACGCCTGCTTAGGCAGATGTGGGGGCCAGAGTTCTTGGTGTGCTGTGCTGGCTCTTCCCCCAGGGTAAGCTGAGATAGAGACTGAGACTAGGCCTGGTGGTGCACACCTATAATTCCAACACTTTGGAGGTTGAAAACAGAAAGATCACTACAAGTCTGATCTGTATAGTGAGACCCTGTAGACTCTCTACTAGATACATTTGAAAAAAAAGGACACTGGGGTATGAGTCTGCCTCAACCTGTGGCCACCACTGGGACACTGGGGTTCCTGGAAGTGTGACTGCCCTGTCTGTCAGACCGTGGGTAACTCATCCGATTATCTGCCCTTACATGAGATCTCTCTCCTACTCCTGGATTCATTGCTGGCTGACTGTCTCACTACTGAAGAGGACTGACAGGGCTCAGGGTCCATGATCCCCATCAAGGTATCTTTGTCTGAGCCCTGAGTCTCACTGGATATCTCAGCCTATAGGACTGCAGCCCAAATGTACAGGACCCCATCTGATCGTAATTACAACAGCTACAGTGGTCAAGGTAACTGGCCTTTTGTCCTGGTTCCACATCACCCCAGCTAAGCAGTGCCCTGATATTCCTGATGCCTCCAGTACTAAACTCTTCACCTCACAAAAATACTTAAAATTCCCAGGTAAACTCATGTGTTGCTTTTCTATCTGATTTTTGATTCCCTTTCTCCAACTACTTCTTGTGTTTACTGCTTGGCTCTGGACTACTTGTCTAGAAGATTTCCAAACCACACAAGATTGCTTTTCTAGTCTTCTGCGGGGTGACAATCCCTGGACTCTCTACTCCCAGCTGTCTTGCTAAACACCACCACTGACTTGCTCCTTAAGGCTGCCCAACATGAGATGTCTCGTGATCTGGGCCTTCATCCCACTTACAGGTGTTCTCCTACCCTCACCCACAATCTACTCTTTTTACTTCACTAGACAAGATGGGTGAACCATAGCTCAAGAAAACTAGACTTCAGGCCCCCTTACAGTTGATGTCTCTTTCTGCACTTTAGGCCTTATCATATCACCTTTTTATTACAGATATTCAGTGCCAAGAGATCTGGTCTGCTTTATGCCATGCCAACCTCTGGTGTTCTACATGTGCCCCCAAAATCTAGACAATAGATCCTGCTATGATCCCATTCAATTTTGTTGTCCTCATTGAGGTTGTGAAACAGGCCTTTATTCATAAAATAGTCCTCTATTCATCAAACAACTTCTGGAAATATGTCAATAGCCACCAAGATAATACTTCTTAAACTTCATTGTTACACTCCCACATTCCCACTTCCCCAGAAGCTATACTTTGGGATTCTTTGAGAATATCATCAGGTACTAAAAGAAAAATGTTTCTGACCTTTCGCAAAAAACAGCTTCCTAACTTACAACCTCTAAACCTTCCCTCTCCTCTTCCCTTCCATACCCTTACCTCATCCTCTCTGCCTCAACTCCTTAATGTTGTCTTTTAATTTATCAGAAGTGCCACCTCATACCCCCAGTGCCACGGACCTTTTCAGCTGTTGGCTCTGTCTTCCCCTTCAGCAAAATCTGTATATGGCCTGCCTCATATATAGCCTCAAATATCTTCTCACTCTGAGCCTACCTAAAAGGAAAAAGTGGTGGGCCCTTGTGCCTTGCTCCCCAACACAATTGGCCTAATAACTTCTCTTGTATCTACTGCCCTAGTACCTCTCAGTCTGCCCCTGAGTTGGGAAACCTGACCTCCTGCACATACCCCCTCCCTGGTCCCAGTGTCTTATCTCTCATTGCCCTCTCCTTGAACAACTCTGTGTGTGGCCAGGGAGCATTCACTTGCCTTCTATCTACCTGGAAAGGATCCTGCACTCTGGCTGTTGTGGCTCCTCAGGTCTGCTGGGAGAAGAATGTTGTTACTTCATCAACCAGTCAGGTATTGTATAGATAAGATTAAAAAATACTGTGACTTAGTTGCCTGCAGACAAAGGGAGCTAACCAACTATTCTTCTTGGTGGCCCACTTGGGAACACTGGTCCCCTATCCTTCCCACTCTGGTCCGTTCACCATGATCATTCTCTTGCTACTCAGAGAAAACTTGTTTTGAGATTTCTCCAATCCAGTGTACAAACTCTCACTACCAATGAGCTTCTGTTCCTGGCTGAGACCCCTGGCTGAGACCCCTGGCACCAGCTTCTATATGGGCCGACCTGTTGTCCCAACAACGCCAGCCCCTATCACAATGCCCCCTGTCAGGCAGGAAGCAGCTTGAGAGAGTCATTGCCATTAATAACAGAAAGACAAGAATGGTGGGTCTGCACCCATACAAAAATCTGCCAAGTCATCATGGTGGCAAGACAACATGGCATGAGGATCCACAAACAACAGTGTGTCACTCCGACACTCACTTCTCCAAGACTCACTTCCATCCTCTTTTTTTCCCTAGTCAACCTCAACTTCCTCCTTTCTTTTCCACAATTGTGCCAGGCCTTCTCCAGTTGTACCCATTAAGATGCTGAGACTGCCCATGTAAACTCCACCTCCAGCCTGATGTGACAAATACCTCATTCCTTTGTCTCTGCCTCAGAAGGTTCTTACTTCCCTTCAGCCACCGTCCCGCACCAAACAATAAAGGCTCTTCTTTGTCTTTCTTCTGCCTCACTTGCACCAAAGGAAAAAAAAAATTACAAATGCTTTCTGGATATTGTGTACTTTCTACTACATTTCCTTAGGAGGAATATAATGTCAGATTGTCCCTCATTTTGTGATGAGATCTTTTGGTGGGTCAGGGTTTGTCAGTCTGGTGAATCTGCTACAAGGTTCTTTACTAGTCTTGCATTCCATGATGGTAATGTTAGTGATGAATGCAACCTCAGTTAATTTGTCATTGTAGGTTATAAATTGGTGCTCTTCAAATTCTATCATTAACTTGAACTTACTATCTGGAATTTTATAAAGAACTTTTTCTTACCACTTCATTATCCCAAAGCAAATTTCTGAGGAAAGGTGAGATAAATACTTGATTCTTTTCCTTTATATTTTCAGCTTTCAGGATGATGAGATAGTATCCTAACATCCTAACATCTTCCAAAGACTACCAGTTAGGGTTTTATGTGTCATAAACTTGATTTTAGTATATTTAAGGCGTTTCAATCCTTTCTGGGGCTCTTGGATTGTTTCAATATTTAAAGAAGGGCACTTTTCCCAGCACTCAGGAGACTGAGACAGGAGAATCATTGCTAGTTTAAGATCATCCTGGGCTACAAAGTGAGACAGAAAATGTAGTTTAGTATCTGCATGGTGTCACCTTGGTGTTCCCAGGATTCCTGTATGGCTGTGTTCTGTCTTTCAGGTAGTAGGTGACACACTTGGCAACAGAAAGTTGCCTCTCAGCAACAGAAAGTACCCTCAATAGTGTTACCATAGTGGAAATTAGTCACACTGTCCACCTGAGGGACCTTGGGGTCTCCTGTGTGTGAAGGTGCACCTTGCAGTCTCTTAGGGCTGGTGAGTGATATTTTAGATCATTTAAAAGAAAGCATGAATTTTTAAAAATGTGGAAATGCTCCACCCCCAGCCCCAGCCCAATTTCCTTGTGATAGTGATGCTTAGAAGTCTTAGGTTCTGTGTGTTCATAAAACTGAGATTTTTGACTGAGTACAGCACCACATGCCTGTAATCCCAGCACTTGGTGTAGGAGGAATTGAAGTATGAGGAGCCTAAATTCAAGCCCAGCTGGGGCAGTTTAGTAATTAGTGAGTCCATTTCTCAAAATAAAACAAGGACTGGAGGTGTATCTATATGAGATGTGAGCAGAGGCCCTGAGTTCATTCCCCATTGAGAGAGAGAGAGAGAGAGAGAGAGAGAGAGAGAGAGAGAGAGAGAGTTAGAGAGAGAGAGAATTTTGCCATCACTAATATGTAGGAGTTATTTACAAGTTATTACTAGCTATAAGTAACACTTTTGAGACCTTAGTCCTCCAATCAGTAGAAGGGGTTACCCCCCCCCAAAAAAAAAAGTGAACTGAGAATAGGTTCACAAGTTTATTTTATGGTACTTATAGAAACTTATATAAAATTCAGAACAAAGAGCTACAAGAAATAGTGGCCAACAAAAGGAAATGCCACTCAATTTGTTTCAGTGGTCTCAGTTCTCAGTTGGCTTTAGTGGAATGGCCGTGGGCTGGGGTCAGAAGAAAACAGAGTAAAGCCAGGCCCCTGGAAAGTAAGGGCTTGGCATGGAGGTGGGTTTTGAGGGGTAGTCTTCAGATCCAGATGTCAGAGGTGCAGTCACCCCCTGGGTAGCGCATCTCATGAGCAAGTGCCGGGCCAAGAGGCTCCTTCCCAAAGTCCACCAGGAAGTCGGGGTTCAACTTCAGCCCTCCCTTCTCTGTGTCTACATCAACCTGCAGTATCACTGAGCCTTCTCTGGTAAAAAAAGAGGATGGGGGTGAGGTAAGGGTCAGAAGGAACCACCCCCTCTTAAGATTTTGTGAATGTGGGGGTCAGTTCCTGAGGAAGGAGCAAGGTCTGAGTAGGCCATCTGCAGGGTTGGGTGCAGGTGGGGATCTGCTAGCAGTCTTCAGATAAGCACATAACCCCTGTAGGAGAAGGAGGTAGGAGAGGTAAGCTCAGGCAGTCTGCTTCTTACCTGATGAGATCAGGGTAGAACTGCTTGTCCCAGCCACTGTACAGTGATGTGGTGACATAGAGACGCTTCCCATCAAGGCTAAGCTGGATCATCTGAGGGCCTCCAGCCACCCGTTTTCCCTTGGAAAAAGTGGGTGTTAGACCCCAAGGTGACACACAGATCCTAGGAATGGATTGTAGGCACCACCCAGATACCAAAAGTATGTTCCTGTACTGTGTCTTGTCCCTTCAACCTGCATCTGAGGGAGATGAGAAGATGGGAAGAGGTTCTCACCTTGACCACCAGGGGCTCTGGCTGGCAGGTTAGCTCCTGGTCCTCTAGCACTTGCACGGGTCCTCCCTTAATAATGCTGCCGCCCAGGAAGACCTAGGTTGGGAAGTGTAGAGGACAGAAGACCATGGTGGGAGGTATGGACGTTCTGGGGAAGTGGTTTGTCTGCTCAAGATCCCATACTACTGGGCACATTCCCATGTCCAGCCACAGCTCCCCCAAGCCCAAGCCTGTGCCATTCTGCTGCAGATGATTTTGCTGTTCCTGCTCCTTGCAGCTACGTCACACCTTCCACTCATCCTCTCAATGTTCTCCTTCCTCACTTTCTCCTCATCTTGCTAGCACACTCACCTGTCCAGCGAGGCGGGGCTTCCGTGGGTCAGAGATGTCATACTGTCGTATATCCCCGTGCAGCCAGTTGCTGAAGTAGAGGAAGCGGTCGTCCAGGGACAGCAGGATGTCAGTGATCAAGCCTAAGGAGTGTGGATTCAGAAGTTTTAAGGACTTTTGGTTCCCAGGCTAGGAATCAACCTCCCATTTGCATCTTTATCTTAGTACTCACCTGGCATTTCAGGCAGCATCCAGCCCTTCACTTTCTTAGGGGGCACCTGGATCACTTTCTCTATTGACCAGGTAGCTTCCTATACCGGGAGCAGGGGATGAAGTTAGGAGGCTGAGAGGTGAGTTTGTGAGGTTGGGGTTGGGAGGAGCACAGGAGTTGCACCCCCTACTTTTGATACGGAGATTGAACTTAGCATTCACACTGAGCTGCAGTCCCAGTCCTTTATTTTTTAATTTGACACAGGATCTTAGTAAGCTGTTAAGTTGCCCAGGTTGGTTCAGATTGGGAGTCCTCCCTCTGCTTCCCAGAATGCTGGGATTACAAATATGTGCCACCATGCCACTTCTTGCTACTAGAGTCTACCACCCTGCATGCCCCTTCAGACGGTGCTTGTGTTGGCTCCGCTACTGCATTCCTAGCACCTAGCACAGTGCCAACGTAGAAGTTCACTACATGGCTTTTGTTTTTATATTGAGGATCAAACTCAGGGCTGCTCTACCACTGAGCTACTTCTCCAACCTCATTCACTCATTCATTCATTCATTGACAAAATCTTGCTAAATTGCCCAGGGAGGACTTGAACTTGTGATCTTCCTGTCTCAGCAACCCTCAATGCTGGGATAACATGAAGGTGCCACCACATCTGATGCAAAATAATTTTTGAATGTAAGAATTTATATTGCCATTACAATTCAAAAGTGCCATGGTTTGAATGTCCCCACCAAAACTATATTGAAATTTAATTCTCCATGTGAAGTGTTAAGAAGTAGGACTCCACCAGTGGATTAACCCATGAATAGGTTAATGGGACCTCTGCTGAGTGGGTCTGTTAAAAAATCCAGTTTGACTCTGTCTGTTATACATGCCCCTCTCATTGGTTTGGGGCTCTGGAGAGTCCTAACCAGCAAGACAGCTCTCAAAAGATGACACCCCTTGCCCATGGATCTTCTGGTCTCCCGATCCATGAGCTAGGTTACCCTGCCCATGCTAGGCAGTTTTAGCAAAACAAAACAAAACAAAACAGTAGAGGGTGAGGTTAGGAGGCTGAGAAGTGAGCCTATGAGGGTGGGGGCTGAGAAGGAAGCACCTCTGCGCTTTGGTACTGGAGATTAGACTCAGGGCATTCACAAGGTGGCAAGGTGGACGTAAGCTGAGTATTGAGAGAAGAACGGCAGGGCATGTGACCTTGTTATTTTGTTCCCAGGAACTAGGGAGCATCATCTTGGAAGTGCAGACAGAGGTGTGGACAAGACCGCTGGGGTGGGGCTGATCCCGGAGGGTGCAAGTTACCTCGTTCTGGTAGAAATGCTGGATATTGGAGCTGAGGGCACATCCCACAAAACCCTCAGTGGCATCTGGATCATGCAGGAAGCGGATCTCCAGGGGAATGAGCCCGTCCTTCATAGGCAGGGTCTGTATGAGCTCATGGCGCTGCCAGTCCCATATGTGTATGTTGTTCCCATACAGTCCTGAGTGGAGTGGGTGGAGGATGGCTCAGATTGGGACAGGGGCTGGGAGTACTGGACGCAGGCTGGGGCCTGGGATAGGGCAGAAGGGATACTTGTGTAGGTTTGAGCACTCAGAAAGTCTTACACCAGAACCCAGAAAATCTAGGAAGTGCTGGAGGGAAGATTTGGAACAGAAAGCACACATGGGGGCTCCTCACCATCCTTTACATGAGCAGGGTTGAAACCATCTTTGAAGACGTTGGGAGCTGCCCATTCAGTGCTGATCATGACATTGAGTCGAGGCTGATACCAGAAGTCGTAGCCCATGGGTGCAGCGCCCCCAGGCTGTTCCCATGTCCCCTTCACCTGAAAAGTCTCCCCATCCAGCAGCACAAAACCACCTGAATAGAGAAGGAAGGTGTCAGGCAGAGACACTACTGGACTCAGTGTTCACCTCAGGCAGGACCCAAGGGCTCTAAATCCATTTGCCTGTCCCTTACTGGGCTGCCAGTTCCTTAAATTTAAGGATTCAAAAGGAGCCTCCTGCTCATCTTTCTCCCAACCTCAGAGGAAATTTTCTCTTTGCACTAAGAGATCTTTGGGGACTCATTAACCTCTGCTTTTCTTGGCCAGTTCCCACAGTCAGAGTGGGGTTCCTTCTAGAGTCTTAGCTCCATTCTGCTTACCATACTTTCTTTTTCTTTTTTTGTTTTGTTTTGTTTTTGGGGTTTTTTTTTTTCACACTTTCTTTTTCTGTTTGCTTTTTTGAGAGAGGATCTTGCTATGTAGTGCAGGCTGGCCTCAGACTCACTATGTAGCCCAAGCTGGCCTCAAATTCATGGTGATCCTCCTGCCTCAGTCTTCTGAGTGCTGGGTTACACGTGTGTGCCACAATGCCGGGCTCACTGCAATGTTTTAAACAGAGCAGACAAATTACATTTAGTTTTCTTTCACCCTGAATGCTGTTATGGTTCAGATCTAGGATGTGCCCCAATTTTCTCATGTGTTCAGAGGTGAGATATTCGGAAGGTGATTGAATCATGGGGGTGCTATATTGATGAGTTCAGTAGCTGAATGTGCTGTTAAGAGCTGTGTTCTAGTTTGCAGCAGTCACTGGGGACCTGACTTGTCTGCCCTTCCCCCCACTGCTTCCCTTGCACTCTGCTTCCTGATCGCCATGATATGGCAGCTTTTCCTGGCCGTGTTCTTCCACGTGTTCTTCCTGCTTTGGGGACAAGTGGGTATGGACTGGATCCTCTAAAAACCGTGAGCCAAAATAAGCTGGTCTGCCTTTAAATTGTAGGTGTTGCATATTTTGTCCCAATGATGAGAAAGTGACACACACAAAAATGGTTCCTTTGCTGAGTCTGAGACCTTGACACAGTTGCAAACATGACCGGATATCTACTGCTAAGTGTTACAGAGTCCAGGAAGGTCACATTCCTCTCATCTCCTGGACAGTGCAGTCAAGTGGGTATAGCAGAGTATTGTAATGAGCCCCCCTGAGCACCCCAGGCCCTTTGCTGAAGGATTCAGATGAGGTGTGCAGGGGTCTGGAGGCAATGTAGAGCAGCGATTAGCACGTAGAGTCTGCAGCCAGGCTGCTGGCTTGGGAGTTTCAGCTCTGTGACTCATTAGCTATGTGACCTTAGGTAAGTCACTTGACCAATCTGTGCTCCAGCATTCTCATCTACAAGCAAGGATCGTAGTAGTACCAGCCTGGCAGGTTCTGTCTGGCACACGTAGACATATTATAAATTCTACCTTGGATTACCATAATGAGATGGCAAATATGAAGACAGAGACTTCCAAGGAGTGAGATTTTCTCACTCACAATAGCTGACATTAAATGTATGGATTTTCTGAGACTGTGTCTGTGCTCACATCCCTCATGACGGGCATACTGTTCTGACTATACCTTTTTTTTTTTCATTTTTGGTGATGGGCGTGGTAGTGGTAGTGGTGTGCTAGGCCTTGAATCCAGGCCTTTTGCACTGAGTGATATCCCCAACCTTATTGTTTCTCATCTTGAGACAAGATCTTTCTCTAAATTGTCCAGGCTGGGCTTGTGCTTGGGATCCTCCTGCTTTAGCCTCTGGCGGGGAGGGGACTGGGGATATAGGCATGAGCCAGCATGACCAGCCCTGGCAGTACCTTTTTGTTTTTTGTTTTGTTTTTTAGACAGGGCCTCGCTACATACTTCAGGCTGACCTTGAACTCACTGTGTAGTCCAGGATAGCCTCAAACTTATTGAGATCCTTCTGTTTTAGCCTCCCAAGTGCTGGGATTACAGGTGTGCACCACCACACCGGCTAGCTGGATCTTTGAACCATTCTCCTAGTTAAGGCTCATTTTCAGAGGAATAATTGAAACAACTGGAGTCACTTGCTAACACTTCAAATACTGGCCGCATTCCCTTGGCCCTGCTACTTGCAGACATACCCCTCTCATACTCCACAGTTGCAGTGCTGTGAGGACCCAATGCCAGCAGATACCTTTGGCGTTGCCCTTGGGGTCTCCCAGAGAGCTGATCATCACTTCCCCACTGGCCAGGCAGTGGCTAGTATGGAGATTGCCTAGGTTGCACTTGGCATGGACCTCCTCAGGCTCGATGACCTGGGAAGGGGTGGGGAGTGGGGTCAGAACTTTACAGCGCTGGGGGTTCCCACTGCCTACCTCGCTACTCCCTACTATATATGCTGCCTCTACCCCTTTGCCTTCCATACATGGTCACAACTCTCTCTGCAGGAATATGGCAAAGACTCAGCAGCAAAAGCAAATGAAAGACACTGCCAACTAGCCCCCTCCCCAGGCAGGAAGCACCCCATCTGCTACCCCACTACTCTGTCCGAAGGTACAAGGTCTTCCATGCCAGTGTCAGCTTTGTATTACCAGTAGGCAGCACCATGAATGTCTGGCACCCAGTGGGTACAGAACCAAGTGTAGAGATTATAGGAGAGATTATAGGTTCTTGCTGAAGGGAAGCCCTGAGTACCAGCTGGGTGTGGGAAAATTGGTTCCCTTATCCTTTCAGAGAAAAATAAGATGCTACTTCCCTTGTGTCCTGGACCAAGGTGCATGGTGAAAGCTCAGCACACTGGTAACCACCTTCCCCCCTGCCCCTGGTACTGAGGATTGAACCCAGGACCTTTGTATTGAGTTACAGCTATATCCCTTAAAAACATTATTAGTATTTTTAAAATTCTGAGACAGGGTCTCACAGAGTCACCAAGTTCCCCAGCCTGAGCTCACTACTAGCAGGAGTTTAGGGCAGCTTCCCACCTGTAGGCTGTTGGCCTCCCTGCTGGTGAGGCAGAGGACTTACCTTGTGCAGCTTTGGGGCCCGGGGCTGAGAGCCCACATCTACCACGTAGATGCGAGAGGAGATAAGACAGGGCAGCATCAGCTTGGTGCGTGACTTAGTGCTGTCCCCGAAGCAGCTGCTGCAGGTGTTCCATCCTGAGTGATGCAGCTCATCCTTCAGGTAGGGCATGGGCAGCCGGTGGATGACCTAGCATGAAAGGGAGAAGTGGTGGTGCCTGCCCAGGGGTGTGGCCTGTTGGTCATTTTGGCCTGTTATCAAGACAGGCTGGGTTTCATCCCTTCTTTCATCTTGCAGGAAGTTGGGGAGGGAACTTTTGTTCAGTGAATTACTTGTACTGCCATAGCCAGGGAGGACAAAAGAGGATGGAGCTAGAGAAAAGAAACATGAAAGCCAGGGCCAGGAGGAGTCTCAGGAGTATACTAGAGCTCACAGCCTGCCTCACCTGGCAATACTGGGGAGACTTGGGGTCAACATCCACAGTGGCCAAATAATCTGGTGCCTCAATGCCTGTGTTTCGGTAAATGCAGGGCAGGTAGATAATCTGCTCCCGGGGTCCTGTTGGGTAGAAAGCAGGTAGTAGGGGTGGTGGGTGGGATGGGCAGGAAGGGTGAAAGCATGCCTACGTGTGTCTGAGGGCTGGGGTTCCCACCTCCACCCACCATGGATTTCTGAAGGGGCACTAGTTCTTCAACATCGGGCAGTTACCTTTCATGGCCTCCAGAGGGCTAGGGTAGCCAGGACCACACTTACACTTCGTAGCTGTGGAAATAGGAGAGCATGCTAGCTTGCACCCACTCTAGAGGGGAGAGGCCCCTCCCTCCAGCCTCCACACAGACCTGGCCAGCGTACCTGTGACCCACCTCAGCCCCATTGCTGGCCTATCCTCTAGGTCCTTCAGAGCACCAAGAGCAAGGGGGCCTGAAGTGGAAAGACCCTCCAGCTGGGCACAGGGGAGAGGGTTGCGGGGAGTGAGGCAGAGACTACATGTTGTAGTAGTTGTGACATCGATTTAGGCCTCAGTACTACAGACTAATTGTAGGAACATGGGCCTATTTGTGTAACCTCCAGGATTCAAGTTCCACTTAGTTCATCAAAGGGGGATAATAATACTACCAGGGCTTCTATGAGACATAGAGTCTAGTGGGAGCCTAAGAACACTAGCTGTTCTGGAGGAGCAGCAGTTAGGGAGTGGGGGTGTTTGTGTCCCCAGGGTTTAGCACACTTCCTGCTTTTTTCTCCTAGCCCCACCTCTAGGGTGCTGATCACAGCCTGGATTATATAACCAGTTCAGAGGAGGAAGAGGAGGTTGAAGCCTTGGCCTGCTGCTGGCCAGAGGTCCTTAGGCCAGTTTCTTTTCTTTTTTTTTTTTTTTTTTTGCGGGACTGGGTTTCAAACTCACCACCTTGCACTTGCCAGGCAGGCACTTGTGCCACGGAGCTATCTCCCCAGCCCCTTTTTAGGCCAGTTTCTACCCACCTCCCTGTTGTAGGAAGTAGCCCTCCCTGCCCCTGAAGTTTTATAAGAGAAGACATGGCCAGCTATTGCAAAGGACAGTGGCCAGGACTCTAGCATCAGAGCTGGCCAGGAGGAAGAGTTGCAGAGCAACTCAGAGAAGGCTACAGGCTGGAGGAAATCCTGGAATGGAATTCTCAGGACTGGGCACCACCTCCTCCCCTGTGTGTTGTGTGAGGGACTTGTAAATGAGAAGCCAGGAGTACCCAGAAACCAGCCTCTATGTGTCTGTGGGACCCTGACAAGTAGGAGCCAAGCGATTTAGGAAGCAGACAGGCAGTAATAGTCCATCAGGGTCCCAAAACCAGCCAGGTTTCATGGTACAAGCCTATAGTCCCAGCATTCTAGAAGGATGGGGCAGATGGATTCCAAGTTCAAGCCTAGCTTGGGCAACTTAGCAAGACCTTGTCTCAAAATTAAAATAAGAAGGCACTGAAGATATAGCTTATCCTGGGTTAAAGCTACAGTACTTGAAAAAATATTTCAAACTTTCCAGATTTGACATCTGATATCTCCATTTTCTCCCTCATTTGCCAAAGTTGGAAACAATAATATCCCACCACCTCTTAAAGTAAAATAAAAGGTCAAATAACATAGTCGTAATTACTTCCAAGTGAAAAAATATTTTTAAAATGGGTAAATAAGACAATGGAGGACTGGTGAGATAGCTCAGTGAACTAAGTGCTTACTTAGGCAGGTGCAGGGACCGGGTTTCAATCCTGGCACCACATGCTGCCCTGGCCCTGGCCCTGGCCCTGGCCCTGTGTGCACTGAGCCAACAACAGTGTCTGGGCATGGCAGCACATGCCTGTAATCCCAGCACTGTGAAGGCTGAAAACAGGAGGATCACTGTGAATCTGAGCTGTATAGTGAGACCCTATACAAAATACATTAAAAAAAAGACAACAGAAGTTCTTCATAAGGCTGAAAATAAAAGGTGTATAAATATGAATAGGGTTGCCAGAAACAGAGAATACCGGGCAGTCCTGCTCTGAAAGTCAGCTGCAGTCAGTAGGGAATGCTGTGGGGTCTGGCACCAAGGAGTTAAGGAGACTTGTTTTGCTCTACAGCCAAGCTGTGCTAGGGCTTGGCACAGGATACCAGGGGGAGGGGAAGGAGGTTGCTAGACTTAAAGGGGAAGGAAATTCATAAAATCTGAGACATCAAGACAAATATGAAGCCAGGTATGGTGGCACATGCCTATAATGTCAGCACTCTAGGAGGCTGAGACAGCAGGATCAAGAGTTTGAGCTTAGCCAAGGCAACTTAGTGACTTAGCAAGACCCTGTCTCACAATTTAAAAAAAAAAAAGGTTTGAGGATACAGCTCAGTGTGGAAGCTTTAAGGTCCTTTTTTCTGACAAAACTCCCTCAAACAAAACAACAGAATCTCAAAACTACATAGCCAAAGAGCCTGAGAGAAAAGTCACATAAAAATTGTGGCTGGTTCCACAGCATCATCCCTGCTCTGTGTACTCCCAGCATTTCCTGGGATCTTGCCCAAAGGCCACTCAGGCTGTGGAGAGTGTCGTTATTTTTTCTGGAGGTGCCCTCCTGGCTTAAGCATCTCAAGCAAGCATCTTGCATTTGAGATGAACCCAGGGGGAGCTCAAATGGCCCTTCTATGCCAAGGTGGTGACTGGGCAGCATGACAGCCTAGGGAAGAGCCAGCTCCAAGAGGCAAGCTTAAACCTCTAGAGTCTTCACCTGACACCCAGGAGCCCACAGACAGAGGAACAGGGACAGGAGGCCTGGGAGGCTGGAGGGAGGCGTGGAAATAGGTCCCCAGCAAGAGTGTGGGGTCTCCCACTTTCTTTCCAAAGTGACTGGCTGTGTGGGCAGTAGGAGAGAGCCCTGAGCATGCAAGGCTTGGGTTCCCTCTCCTGGAGAAAGAAGCTGGCCCAGAGCTGAGGACAGGATTGACTGTCTCAGTGGTGACACTGAGGCTCCCCTAAGAGTCCTGCCTCATCTAAATGTCTCTGCTGCAGAAAGACACCCTGCCCTGGCCCCTGCTGAGCTCAGCTGGATGAGAACCAGGGTCACCCTTCCAGCAGTCTCTCTACATGAGAAGCACAGGAGGAGCCAGGAGGCGGTGCACAGCTGTCAGAAACCCCAACCTTACCCATGCTGCTGGCAGCTACGCTTTGATCCTGCTGAGTTGGCCAGGAGTGTGCAGAGGCAAGGCGAGGCAAGACGAGGTGAAGAAAGGCAAGAGGGAATCCGTGCTGGTGTCAGGCAGAGTGCAGGAAGGGGCAAAGGGAGGGAATTTATACAGCCAACCGGGTGCTGGGGTGGGGCAGGAGGAGGGACCGGGCTGCTGCCTGGGTGAGCTGCGGGGCAGCTGGCCAGGACTGTGAAGTGGCCTGGTGACTAGTGTTTGAGTTGGAGGTCGGGGAGGTAAAGGAATGCCACTATGTGTGTGTGTGTGTGTGTGTGTGTGTGTGTGTGTGTGTGTGTGTACCTGAGCATATGTAGACACCTATGCCTTTAGTGTCTTTACTAGGTACCTTGTATGTGGTGAGATGTGTTAGTGTATGTGCATGCTCCTGTGTACTCATGTGTTTCCTATGCCTTTATGCATATGGCTGCATATATCTGCCTGAGTGAATTTTTGCTCATGTATGTGCTTGCATATTAGCATTTAGGTTTGTATGTGTGTGCCGGTATTTAGATTTGTGTATGCGTGTGTCTGCCAGGGTGCACGCATGTGTCGAGGGTGTGTTTGTGTGAGCTCATGCACACGCATGCTTCTGTGCCTACAAAGGCTCACCTGTGCACTTGGACTTATGTCTTGCCATTTGGGGTACCTGGGGGGCTGTGGGCCATGGCCAGATTTAACTTCCCAATAAGACTGTCCTCTTATTCTTGACATGTGTGCTCCAGTCCTCTTGCTCGGGACTCCTCCCCCATACCTTCCTGCCACAGCTGTACCCATGGATCAGGATCAGGGTGGAGGGCTGGGTCCAGGTTCCACTTTTCCCAGACCAGTTGACCCCTTGGGCTTTGAAGTGGGAGAAAGTCAGCAACCTGTTATTACCCTGTATTACCCTTGTAAACCTCAGGAGGTGAAAGTGGAGCACCTCCCCCTCATCTCCCAGCTTAGTGCTCAGTAGCCCTCAGGCTGGGTGGCAGCCCTGCAGCTGCCGTTGTCTCTAACTGGTCTGTGGTGAGTCTGGAAACCCTCGCTGTCTTTATCTATTTTGCAGGGAGTCCAGCTGGAGATCAGTAACTGCCCTTGCTGCTGAACCTGCTGATAAAACATCACCAAGACATACAGAGACAACTGCTTGCTGACGAGCTTGTTGGAAGCAGGGTTACTCCAAGCAGGGCTGAGGCCTGATCCCATTAAGTCTGGCTGTCCCCATCGACTCCATCAACTCACACTGGTTGAGAAGCCAGTGTTTGAAGGATGGGACAAGGCACAGTTTAAGAGAACCCTCCCAAGGAGCCAGGGCCCTTCTCCCTCCCTAGACTTGGCTGCTTGCTCAGGGAAACCCCTTTTCTCACCCTTCATGGAGCCTGCTGACTACAGCTATGGGAACCACTTTCATCTACTTGGACGAAAGTTCTGGGGTGAAGTTTTTATTGGGTAGGGAGAAGTGTAAAGTTTTGGCTTGAGATTACTGGTAGCAGTACAATAATAATGGTTACAAAAATAAAGAGGACTTCAGTGGGGTACTGTGCCTCCCAAGATGTGAGCCATGTCTTGCTTCTGGAGAAGCTATGGAGACATGACAGGGCCAGAGAGAAATGTTCTCTGCACTAAGTAACTATGTAAATATATCCAATACGAGTTGATTTTCAGGAAGCGAGTGAGCGAGTGCGAGAGCAAGCAAGCGGGAAGCGTGCATGCCGTCAGGTTTCCAAACCAGCAGAAGGAAGTGGAAGGAATCTGGGCCTTGGTGTCCTGAGGGTCCTGGTTGCCACTGATGGGAGACCATGTGTCCATCAAGGAAGGCCCAGGCTCACGGAGTCCCCTTATCCCTGGTGTCACTCAATTCCTCTTGACTTCTGTCCTCTGTTACCCTCACCATGACACCATCAGCCAGACAGGCATCAAAGCCACCTTGAGTGTGCAGCTGCCCCTCAGGGATGCCCCCGAGGGCTGCTTCTTTCTTACCTTTTTCTGGTTTCCTAACTCCCTCCACTCGCCCTGCTTTACACTGACCCTCTGCGCCTCCCCAACCAGGTCTCCGTCTTCTAGTTCTGCCTTCTACTGTCCTGCTTTTGGCTGAGATGGCCCATATTCAAGATCTATGAGAGAGAAACCCCACCCTGGACCTCCTGCCAAAAGTTAAGACAGTTAACTTCACGAAAGCTCGTGGAGTATTTGGTTTGTTCTTTGTCTGCTGACTACTAGTCCTTTCATGGCCCTGTACTCTGATCTGCCTGGTCTCTGAAGCACCCTGAAACTCTTCCTGCTGCTTTCTCACTGACATTTCTTTTTTTTTTTTTTTTTGCGGGACTAGGGTTTGAACTCACGACCTTGCGCTTGCCAGGCTGGCACTTGTGCCACGGAGCTATCTCCCTGGCCCCCTCACTGACATTTCTTTCAAGGTCCAGCCAGCTGGTTGGGGAAAGCTGTGGAAATCCCTAGGTGCAGGGAGAAGCTTCTTCCTTCCTCTGGCTCAGGTAGTAGCTGGACTTGCAGGCGAGGGGTGGCTAGAGCCTCCCAGGTGCAGCAGCATCTGCAAAATCCTCCTGTTGGCTTCTCAGGAGCTGCAGGGCTTCCTCCCTAATCTGTTCTTCCCTTCCTCAGCCGGAAGCCAACCCCAGCTGGTGACTCCAAGATTCACAGTAAGAGGTAGTAGGTGGGGATCACGGTGCCCCTAGTCACCAGGATGGCTCCCTTGCCCAAAACAATGTGTGTGCCTGTGTGAGTGTGCGTGTGTATCTGTGTGTGCAAAAGCAGGGCTGGGCAGGCCAGTGTTTATTTTTGCTGTTTTCAGCTCCAGGAAAGCACAGCCTTGGAGGAGGCAAGTAGCAGCCTGACAGCTGGACCTGGGTGTTGGTTGGGTAGCGGTTGTTCCTGAACTTTGCCCTGCCCCTGGGAACAGGAAGTGGATTCTTTGAGTCACACGGGGGCTGTAGGGTATGAGGGAGTATTACGTAGGAGGGCAGGCCACGGCTAGGTACCCCATTTCTCCCTCCGTCAGCCAGATTTCTTTGGGCCTCTGTAATCAAACAGATCCCAAGAACATTGAAACGCAGATGGGGAAGTCAGCAAAACCAGACTAAATGCAGTGAAGGGAAAGGAGAAGATGATGAAATTAGTCTCTATGAATTTAATCTAAAAAAAATTTGTATTCTTTATCTCTAGAGAAATCAGATTAAAAGAGAAGCCGTAAATGTCCACCACAGGGAGAAAGGATAGTTCAAAATGCACAAATCACTTCAGATATATCATAACCCTGCTGACAGGTTCCCTTTCATCTTTGCTGCCATCTCTGTTTTATCTGGGGAAAAACTGAACGAGCCCCAGAAAGGGTGAAGGCCACTGATAAATGGGAGAGCAGGATTCCCACCCTGACCCCGAGACTGCAGAACTCATAGTTTTTGTTGTTGTTTCGCTTTGTTTGGTTCAATAGGAAAGGAAAGGAAAGAGACAAAAGAACCAGAAAGAAATACAGAAAGATCCAAGACTTTGTATTTAGGAAGTCCCAGGACAGAGAGATGTGTTTTCTGAGAGAGAGTAAAGAAGCATGTGTCTGCTGAACTGAGCAGTGAGATCTTGAGGTGGGAGTGATGATGGTGGGGGAGCAGGGAGGCCCTTTTGCTGCAGAGACTGGAAGTCTCTGTGCATGAAGACCTCACACATGCTAGGCAAGTGCTCTGTCCCTGAGCTACACTCTGAGCTTCCAACTTTTTATTCCCCGTCCTTTGAAATTAAGAGGCCGAGCTTGAACTTGTGGTCTTCCTGGGTCAGCCGCCTGATAGCTAGGATTGTAGGTGAGCACTGCTGCACCCAGCAATTTTTAAAAACGTTTTCTTTTATCTTTTCCTAGCTACTTTTATATTTTTTAAAGTAATAAGCATATAGTACTTTTATGACTAAAAGCCCAAATAATATTAAGGGGAAAAATATAAGAAAAAAATGAGAAGGTCAAATAGGACATTGGTAAGGGCCACAGTAGGGGCCCACCTTGGGGAGAAGGACCAGCCCTGACATTTCTCACTGCAGCTTCCACACCGCCTGCTCTCTTTGCCTCTGGGAAGACACCCGTGTGCGTGCTCACTCACTCAGTCACTCATTCATCCATTCATTCTCCCATTCCACAGACGTTTCTGAATACTGGTTTGGAGCCAGAGATGGTGGACAAAATGGTGACTGAGACAGTGTTGCTGCCGTTATATAGATGGCATGCTAGGGAAGAAGCCAAAGACCAAGCAAACATAGATGAATATCGTTCAGGTAAGTGCGCTGAAGGAAGTAGGATAACTAAGGGTGACAGGACAACATGCTGTAGGGTTGTCTGACATATCCAGGTGAGGACTTGTGTGCAAACAAGCCACACGAACAAACTAAAAAATGAAGCGACCCCCCCTTCCTCAGTCCACAAATGTATGCAAAATGCATGCAGTGCACAGCAAGGAAGCAGCTTACAGAATCTTGGGTAGGACTGGCTGTACAGAGTGAAGTTTTCCTCTGCTAAGCAGAGCTTTTGAGCCGCATCCTACTCATTTCTCCTGTCATTAACAGAGAAAGTTCATAACCCCCTGAGGCAAGAGCAGCACTCTCCAAAAGCTTGGTACCTGAAGTGCCTGGCACCAGGCCCCACTCTACAGGTTGCCTGTCAGCTCAGCCCTGCCCATGGCAAACGAGAGCAGCATATAGCTTTCTCTTCATTTTACTTTGGTGGAACAGAGTATTACTAGTTTACTTTGATGTTCCCTCTCCTGATTGTCGCTGAAGAAGAGGAATTGGTACAAACGAGGTCCTCTGCCAGGAACACACTGCCTGGAGAGGGTGTGATAGGAGAGGCACCTGGATGTACCAGGATGGGCTTCCTGCCCACCTCCAAGCCATTCAGATACCATGCTTTAATGTGTCTATGAGAGGCCAGCTATTGAATACCTGAAACTTCACAATTGAAACTTGTCTTTGTGTTAAGATGTTCTCTTCTATTTTTGAGCTATGGGGTGTCTGTGCGGTAGTAACTTTTTAAATTCAGTTTTTTTCAGAAGCTGGCTTCTGGCTGAGCAGTGCTGAAGAGAGGCTTGGGCCTAATGATAAGAGCCAGAGAAAGCATTAAAGGTGAAAGAAGATTGTCTGTTTTTGTGGTATTGAGGATTGAACTCAGGACCTTTGTACTGAGCTCTACTCCTCTAACCGTCTTCATTTTTATTTTTTTCTCATTAACTTTATTGAAAATCAATAAAGATATAGCACATTAAAAATTGTAAACAATTTTGAATATTGAAATGTGAAAGATATAAGATGGAAACAATGAATTTTAGAGAAATATTTCTGAAATGAATACATAGCATGAGAATAATAGATTACACATTGTAAATAAATTATTTATGTTTTTAATTTTGAGACAGAGTTTTACTAAATTGTCCAGGTTGGTGTAGAATTTGTGATCCTGCTCCCAAGTAGCTGGGATTTCAAACACGGACCACTGGGCCAGGAGAAAAAAAGTATTTAAAATGTAACTTGTCAGTCATGGTAACATACACCAGTAATCCTAGAACTGTGAGGCACTGAGCCATGGGTTCACTTCTTAGTACTGGAGAGAGAGAGAGAGAGAGAGAGAGAGAGAGAGAGAGAGAGAGAGAGGGAGAGAGAGATATGCTATTTTTCTATTTTACCTCCCATCTCTTTTTTGGGGGTGTGAAAATTCCAAAATATACAAAAGCAGAGAGAATGGTATAATGAGCCCCTGTATGACATCATCTACCTTTGTAACCCATCTTGTTCCAGCTTGTCTTTATCCCTTTCAGCTTCTCTTCACCCTAAACATTTTTTAAAGCCAATCCTAGACATTGTTTCCTCAATTAATATTATTATCTCCACAAGAATTCTTTGTAGAATAATACCATGATCATGCCTAAACTAATTAATGACCTTTACTGTTATGAGACATTAAATTAGTGCTTAGTTTCCCCCATGTTCCTTGCAGTTTTGTTTTACAGTTTGAATCAAGAGTTTAAAAAGGGGCCAAGTGCCTGCCTGGCAAGTGCAAGGTTGTGAGTTTGAACCCTGGTCCTGAAAAAAAAAAAAAAAAAAAAAGAGCTAAAGAAGCTGTAGACCTCACTGTTGTCTCGTTTGATAAGTCTCTTTAATCTGCTTATGAGAGAGGAAGGTCCCCTGAAGATTGATTTTCTGTTTAAATGAGGGAGGAACTGACTAGAGCAGAAGTTCTGTCTAATTACACATCTGATATGCAAGGAGAAAAGATGAAGTGAGTGCTAAAACCAACTATACAGTGTAGGAGAGGTAGCAGCTTCTTTGGTTACAAGGACACAGGTAAAAGTTTTCCAGCACAACACCCTGCCTCGAGCCTTCCTCCCTTGCCAACCCTGGCTCCAGAAGAGCTGAGGCAAGGACCATAAAATGGCTTTTATGCAGTAGTCTCCTCTCCCACAGAGGGTTTGCTGCCTGTCAGTTACAGCACCTGAGAAGAAAGAATTACATCAGTCTTTGTTAACAGCCCAATTTAAGCCATCAAAACCCCTAATAAAGCTTCTATTTTGGACATGTTACAAAACTGTAAATAAAATAGCCAAAGAATAATAAATGTTCTTCTACTTGGACCTGAGAAGGACCTTTGGTCCCTGGAGTCATATCTTGAGTCATAATTTCTTTGCTAAGGCTTAGGACAGGCAGAAACAAATCCTTTCCTTCTCTGAGGAGCTCATGCCCATGCTTTTTGCCCCTAGCACCCAGAGGCTCCCTGGGAAGGAGGTAGAGATCCTTCTCCCAGTTCCCCAGAAAGACAGGTGTCTGGGGATGTAGGGTTACTTTGTTCTTAGTTCTGCATGGGATCATGAGGATGCGGGGGGCAGGTCCTTACTGCTCATACTGGATTTGTTTAGTCCTCATTATACATAGCTAAATGGCTGCTTCCTGCTAGGATCTCCCCATGGTCACATGAGTGCCAAAAGTGCCCCATGGGAAGTGAATTCTGCAGAATGCAGGAGTCCCAGGCTCCCTCTTTCCCCTCGTCAAAAGACTGCCCAGAAAGCAGAGTGTAAAAAGCCTAAACTTGAAAAGCAATGACTGTTCCTAATACTCAGTGGTCTCCAACAAATCAGTTGGAAGAAGAAAACATCCATGGAAGAAGTCCACAGAGCATGAAGCAGAGATGAGAGGAGGCAGCTCTGAAGGACCAACATTGCCAAAGCTAAGAAGCAGCAAGGAAAGCTTCTTTCCCAGGACCTTCAGAGAAAGCATAACCCAGCTGTGACCACCTTGGTTTGAGACTTCAAGCTTCTGGAACTGTAAAACAGTAATAGGTTTCTGCTGTTAAACAGAAGTAAAAACGGGCCAGGGGCTTAGCTTAGTGGCACAGGCTCTGTACCCTTGCAAAGTAATAACACAGAAGTATTCCAAGCATATGAAAATGGAGTATAAATGGCTAACATACATTAAAAGATTATCAGTCTCATTTCCAATTAGAGAAATGTTTGTTAAACCAATAATAATCCTACTTTTCAAAAATGAAAATATTGGGGCTGGGGAGATAGCTCAGTAGAATAAGCGCTTGCCTGGTAAGTGCAAGGGCCTGAGTTCAATTCTCAGTTCTGCAAAAAATAAATAAATAAATAAAATAAAAAATATCAATAACGTGGTTAAAAGGAGTGTGTGTGGTAAAGGGTATTTATAATTTATTGGCAAGAGTATAAAATGGTAGAACACTGGATGGGGGGTATAACTTAGTGGTACTGCACTTGAACTCTAACATGTGAGGCTCTGGGTTCAGTCCCCACTACTAAAGAAAAGGAGGAAAGAAAGGGAAAGAGAGAGACAGAGAAAGAGAGAGAGGGAGAGAGAGATGGAAAAAGGAGAAAATTTTTAGAAGGCAGTAGAGGAACACCTAGTAACATTTCAAATGGAAATCCACTTATTGTGATCTGCTCTAGGGAAATCAACATATGTGCAAATGGCTGAATAAGATTATTACTGCAACACTGTTCCTAATAGTGAAAATCTGGGAATGACCAGTAAGGAAATGGTGGACACACAGGTTTAAACATTGCACGTTTGTCTTTTATGAGAGACCTCGATTATAAATAAAGAGCAAAATGAGAGATAGATAATAGGAAGAGGAGAGATAGATCTTTCTCATAAGGGAAGGGGATAAAGAAATGGAGGGAGCGGAATTAAGGAGAGGAGGGATGAAAAACAAATGAAGATGAGTTGTGTGCATGGATTGATTCCACACAAGGAGTGCAAACATCATGTACTGCCAACGTACACTGATTTAACAAAAAAGAAATAGTGAAATATATTATGGAAATCCATAATTTGAATATTTAAATAATATTTGAATATTTAAATATTTGATTAATTTGAAACATCGAGCAACATAACGTATAGTTCTGTAAATTCCATATTAACATGGAAGGATTTCCAAGAAATGTGGTTGGGAGGAATAGAAAAATACATAGAAAATTAACTAAACTTACTTTCTGTAGTACTGGGGACTAAATCCTTCACATCCTCCCCACCCTTTTTATTTTGAGATAAGGTCTCACCAAGATGCTGAGTTGCCCAGGCTGAGCTCACACTTGTGATCGTCATGGGTCAGCCTCCTAGAGTGCTGGGATTGCAGGTGTACACCTCTATGCCCGTCCTATAGCTTTAATTCATTAAATTTATTTAAGTTGCACAGATATGTTTAATTACATGTTCACAGAAAAGACTTTGAAGAGATAAAGCTTCCCTTGTACAAATGTAATAAACAGTGGTAACTTTTGGAGACTTGGGTTACACAGAGTAATTTTTATCTTTCCCATTGTATATCAGTTATATATGTTAAAAATTTTTATTAGGCTTGACACAATAATTTAACCATTGAAATAAAAAATATAGTAATATGGGCACCAGTGAGGTAGCTCAGTGGACTAAACTGTCTACTTAGGCAAGTTTAGGCAAGTTCAGGGACTTTGGTTCTATCCCTGGCACCGCATGCTGCACCAGCCCTGCCCCAAGGGTTGGCTGAGCTGGCCAGAGTCCTGGCGATGTATTGGTGCATGCCTGTAATTCCAGCTCTGGGCAAGCTGAAAGCAGGAGAATCGCTATGAGTCAGAGCTGTGAAGACCCTGTAACAACCAAATACATTTTTAAAAAAAATTACAATAATGTCTATTTTGATGGGCACAGATTTTAAAAATTAAGCAGGTGATATAGCTTAATTGTAGGGTGATTGCTAGCATATTCCAGGTCCTGGGTTTGATCTCCAGCACTGAAAGACAGATGAAAGATGGACAGATAGACAAAAGATTAAGATCCTGTTTTGGTGAGATTATAAGGTCAGTTCACACTTATTTAGGACTGATGAGGAGAGTCAGTCGGTGTCCTACTAACAAAGGCAATGGTCACTATTCACCAAGTTAAACTGTGCATAGTGGTTGATCGAGGAATTCTACATCCAGAACACAGTCTCACAGAAATACCCGCTCAAATAGGCAAGCATAGATAATAAAAACAGCTCATATTTATTAAATGCTTAATATGTCTTTGGTACTGTTCTAAAGGTACTGAAATGAACCACACCTGCCCCTATAAAAGCCAATTAGGTATCAGAAAAACACCAGGTAATCCTCTTAAGTTCTTTATATGTTTGCTTTTATTCCTTACAGGAACTCCACAAACAACTCTATGAAGTGGTTATTTTCATCAGGTTCAATTCACAAATAAGGATGTTGTAGCTCACCAAGGGGAAGTAACATACTCAAAGTCAAACAGGCAATGAGTAGCTGAGCCCAAGTTTTGAATCCGGTGGTCAGTTTTTGACTCTGTGCTGTAGTACCCTTAGTCATACAACCTTTACAGCAGCCCAGGGGGCAGGAGGTTTGTTTCTTTTTCTGTTTGGAGGGCCAGCCAATACATACAAGTCTCTGTATTAGGCCAAAGCATTTGGTAGGAGGCAAAAGACCAGAGACTCCTCAGGCTTCCTTGCAGCTAAGACCAAACTTGTGACTGACTTGGGCATAGCCAATTACACCTGCCCCCTGATCACTGTGTCATGGAGGAGTAGGGATGGTGAGGAGTGAACTCTGGTTGATTTAGGGAGCACAGTGTATAAGTGGATAGCATTGCTGGGGAGGGTGTTTACTTTTTTATTTTTATTTTTCTAGTTCTAGGGAAAAGACCCAGTGTCTTGAACATAGTAGGCAAGTGGTCTACCACTGAGCCATGCCCGCACTGGGCACTGATATTTGAGGGCCGAAGGCTGTGTCTTCTGAGTGGGATCCAAGACAAGGAAAGATTCCTTGCCCGCAGTTCAGGTGCTAAGTCTTCTCAACCCAGTAGATTCAATAGTATTTAGCAAACTGGGCTATGGCAGTGTCCAGAAAGAGTGCCCAGGATGGCCTGCAGGGTATCAAGGCCTAGCTCACTTCCACAAACTATAGTTCTTCTCTTGATAAATAGCCCCTTGGAAGCTTCCAGAGTATCAAGTGTCCTTATGATTCAAATCTCCACCTGAACCAAGGATTACTGGACCCAGCTAGCCAGGCCAGGGAGCTCCTCATCCTCAGGTAGAACTAGGCTGAACCTGAGAAGACCCTGAAGGCAAGGAAAGTTGCTATCCTGAGCTTATCCCCAGCCTGCCCTACCCTGCCAGTAGCCTCTCCTTATTCAGTCTACCACAAGGGAATCAAGAAGAGGGTCACATGTGATAGATACTGAGAAGAAAAACATTCCAACCTGGATTACAGGTAGCTGGCTTTCCACGAGACACCATTGCTAGCCAAATCCATATTAAGAGACAGCCAAAAATGTTAGAAACCAGGTACTCGAGTCTGAATTCTGGTTCTACTGGTTAGTAGCTATGTGAATTTAAGTGAAATATTTAACTTCTCTGTTTTCTCCTTTCTACAAGAAAAATGATAAAAATATCCACTCTCATTAGGTTGTTTTGAAGCTTAAATAACATTATATATAAAGCACTTAGATAAAAACTATAAAGCACTTAGAAAGGCACCTATAATATAACATGCACCATTACTGTTTTTTAAATTTTATTTATTTTACTGTTGTTGGTTTTAATGTCAACAATAAAACCTAAGAAAACTAGAGCTCTGCCACACAATAATGTGAATATGCTTTACACTACTGAGAAATTCATTTAAAATTGGCTGAGGTGATAAATTCAATGTTATGTGTTTTAACCACTGTAAAAAAAAACCAAAACTATAAAATGACAGGGCAACGCTAGGTGTAGTGGTGCATGCCTGGAATCTCGGCACTTGGGAAGCTGAGGCAGGAGGATTGCTGCATATCTGAGGCCAGCCTGGGCTACAGAGTGAGTTGAAGGCCAGCCTGAACTACATAGCTAGACCCTGTGTCAAAAAGATAAAGACAAAAAGAAAAACAAACAAATAAAAAACAGGGCTGAGGATGTGGCTCTGACAGAGCATTTAACTATCATGTGCAGAGGCTCTGGGTTTCATCCTCAGCACTGAAAAAAAAGTCATAAAATATGAACATAGAAATTTTGAACATAATTTCAAATTATTTGAACGTATTTTTTACAATTAAGATATTTAATTTCAAATCTAGAAAACAGATGGTCGTTTTTGTTAAATTACTGATAATTTATTATTAGTAACCCTTTAATTAAAAAATAATAATATAGCCCTCTGAGAACTGCGTTGGCAGTTAATAGAGAATAAAAATCCTCCAAAGGGCACTTTTTGATTAGAGCATGACCTTAGTTAGCTTGGCCGTGCTACCCGAGGGTCTACATTGACCATGAACAAGGCTATGGATTTGGTTGGTTGGACAGACTGGGATAAAACAAAATTGAAGGACTGGGGAGAGGGGCTTGGGGAAGAGCCTTGGAATAGATCTCATGTGGGAAAGGCCAGAGGAGAAGAATAGCTGAGCGCTCCCTTAGGCCCCTCCCTGCAAACTGCTCCTGACCAGATGAAGCAAGTCTACTTTTTGGATCTTTCCATTTCCTCCCCAGACGTTCCAGGAACACAGAAGTTATGATGGCAAGAACAGAGGCTGCGTGACGTTGTCTTTGCTGGGTGACTGTTTCAGACCGGCCTCTATCCCAATGTGGACTCTTGTAAAAACACTTTCATACACTTAGATTTGGATTTGATCTCCCTGCTCTGCCATCTGTGGAGCTCCTGGATGCTTCAGATGCCACTATAGTGCCCCAAAGGATGGAGCTTCTGACAAAGGGCCTCCCTGTATAGGGGCAAACTGGTTACGATGGCTCGTGTCTGAAAGGCTCTACAAATATGAGTGCTTTTGATTTCACAACACCCATTTGCCCTCTATGTTGTTGTTATTCTCACTATACAGATAAGGAAACTGAGTCACAGAAAAGATTTTGTAAATTGCCCAGAATTAACAGAGGGTGAGTGATGATGTGTGTATTCAACTCTGGCAGTCTGGAGAAGAGTCCATGCTTTTAGCCCCCCTCCCTGTCAGGCCTGTGGAATCATGGGTCTCATCAAACACTATCTCTGGAAAGCAGCTGGCCTTATGGAAGACTGGCTGTAGCAAAATCTTCTGAAGTTGACATGCTCCCCATATAATTCACTTTATTCTCTGAGCATCATTTCTGTCTCAGTCAGAATACAAGAGGCTCAGGAGCCAAGAGGTGGAGGAGGGAGTGGGGCCTCCCAGTTTCACACCTAATAACCCATTCCAAACATCCTTCCTGCAGTCCCTTGACTTAGGGTTCTGCTAGCTTAGAAACTGTCAGAGTTATTTTTCTTTCTTTTGGTACCAGGAATCAAACTTGGAACCTTGTGCTTGCCTGGCAGGTGCTTCTAACACTGAACTATATCCCCAATCTTCTGGTAGCTTAGAGATGTGGCACCTGAAGAGGATTTTCTGGGGTCATCAAGGCTCCACTAGTCTGATGAACTGGAACTTGAGACTGCTGCTGAGCTATTTTGGGCTCTTGAAGCCATTTTGTGATCTGGCAGAAATAAGATAGCTGTTACCTGGGGGCACTGAGCTGGTTGTCATCGTGACCTACACGTGAACACTAAGCCAGAAATAGAATGACATCTATGTTTTGTCTTTCTGTCTGTCTGTCTTCTTCTTCTTCTTCTTCTTCTTCTTCTTCTTCTTCTTCTTCTTCTTCTTCTTCTTCTTCTTCTTCTCTCTCTCTCTCTCTCTCTCTCTCTCTCTCTCTCTCTCTCTCTCTCTCTCTCTCTCTCTCTCTCTCTCTCTCTCTCTCTCTCTCTCTCTCTCTTTCTTTTTTGGTGGCACCAAGGATCTAACTCAGGACCTTATGCTTGCTTGCCAGGCAGACACTTATGCTGCTGAGCTATCTCTCTGGCCCTAGAGCGACATCTATGAAGCAGGTTTGTTTTCCAGCAGGCTCAGTGCAAGGCTGGGTGCAAGGCAGAGAAGTCTCCATCCATGCCTTGTATGACTAGGTCCAGTGGTTCAAGTTAAACAAAAATGAAAGCAGCACAAAGGAGACAACAAAGAGTTCAGAGCATCCAGGAGCAGAGCTTTTGGTCATTTCACAAAGAGAAAAGCTGGCCATTTAAATGGTGTCTGTACAACATAGTAATCGAGAGGCTGAACTCCTGTCCCAGACTCCTGGGTGCAAGTCTGAATGCTAAGACGTGCTGGATGTGTACCTCTTTTGCTCTTGGTTCCCACATCTGTGAAAAGCTGTTGGGAGGGAATATGGTCATTCGTATCTCAAATGGTAATTGTGAGAATTAAGTGACACTTGTAAAGCACTTAGAACAGGGTCTGGCATGCAATAAACACCCTGTTAATTTTAGTTATTAATAAGGTGAATGATAAAGTAGAAGAGGAAAATAATAAGTACCAGCTATGGCCTCAGGATTAGTTGTGAAAATGAGACTCATACACACAAAAGCTTGTATGGGAAAGCATATACCAGTTTTATTTGTAATAGCCAAAAACTGGAAAGAAATATCCCAGATGGCCTTCAACATGTGAATGATTAAACAAGCTGTGGGCCATCTGCCATGGTACATGACTCAGCAAAAGAAAAAATGAATTACTGATGTACACAACAACTTGAATGAGTCTGCAGACACTCATGGAACATGACAAAAGCCAGTTGCAAAAGATTGCATACCGCATGGTTCCACTTAATGAGCATTAGCTACGGGATGTGGGGAAAAGGAAAGAGGGGAGTTTGGCTATGAAGGGCAACAGTAAGTCCTCATGGCAACGGAAATGCCCTGTGTCTTGACAGCATTCGTGTCAGTATTCTGGTTGCGATTTTGCAAAATGTCACCAACGGAGGAAACTGTAAAAGAGACACTGGAGTTTTCTTTTAACTGTATGGGGGTCTATAATTATCATACAATGAAAGGTTTAATTAACAAAGGAGGACTGTGGGTGTAGCTCAGTGGTAGAGTGCTTGTCTAGCACTCTTGAAGTCCTAGGTTCAAGCTTAGTGTGTACTTATCCCCCCGCCAAAGACAAACAAGAAAAGAAACAGTAATTTCTAGCTTTATTCCTCACTATTGATTTGAATTTGTTTTGTGTGTACATTTTTGTAGTATCTGCCAATTTTTGTGGTGTGAATAATTCCTCTGTGACTGATTTCATGCTAACAATGAGAAGTCACTGAACATGGAACTGGAAAGAGATGTGTACCGACAGGATTCCTGAGCCAGTGCAGGTCAGCGACACTTTTTTCTCCATTGATGTGGCACAAGTTAGAAAGGCTAATACTTTCCCAAGCTGAAGGGAAGAGCACTCATTCATTGTTAATGACTTAAACACTGAAATGCCCTTTGTGGCACAATGCTGTTAGTAATTTTTAAAATATGAGATATCACTTTTTACGTAACTCTTATAGGATTTTCTTTTATAGAAATACTTGAGGTACTCCATAAAGATACAAAATTAACTATTTATTTATTTATTTATTTTTGTGGTACCAGGGATTTGTACTCAGGACCTTTCCAGGCAATCACTTAGGCCACTGTGCTATCTCCCTGGCCCCTTGTTATATTATTTTTAAAATGTATTTTTATATGTCTGAGGTGCTGCAGAAGGACTGAATCCAGAGCCTCACACTGAGCTACATCTCTGGCCCCTTTTTTATTTTTCAATTTTAATAATAGGTCTCACTAAGTAGCTAAGTTGTCCAGGATAGGCTTAAACTTGTGATCCTCCTGCCTCAGCCTCCCAGAGTGCTAAGATTGCAAATGTGCCACATGCCCAGCTTGATTTTTGTTTTAAACCAGTGAACAGATATTACTTTACTTCTTCAATCTAATTTTGGGCCTAGCCCAAATTGACAGCCCAGTGTCAAGGCTGGAGACCCTAAAGAAGGGGATGATTTTGAAGCAAAAGACAGTCATGTAAAAACAAAAACTAACAGATCGTAAATTGTTTTAATGAGAGTTGAAAAGAGAAAGGCACCAGGAGAAACTAGTGTGGTTGCCAAGACAAATTCTCTGAAGTAGGAGTTTGAAAGGGCTTGTCCTACACATGAAAGGGAAAGGACTGAAGTTTCCGCCATGTCCTCCACTGTCTCTACTTCCTCTGAGTCACTTTTTGAAACAGCTGTCCAATCCTTTCGTTTAAAGCATACATTCTGTGGTTTCAGGATATGGGTACAGGTTTGTGCAACCTCAACACAATGTAGTTAAAACGTTTTTGCCAGGTGTTGTAGCACACACCTGCAATCCCAGCACTCGGGATGCTGAGGATCACAAGTTAGGGCCCAGCCTTGACAACCTGGGGAGACAGACACTGCCTGGAAACGAAAAAAGAAGAAAGGTTGGGGATGTAATTCAGTGGGAAGGTCCTGGGTGCAGTCCCCATTATGACAAGGCAAAATGAACATTTTCATCATTTCAAAAGAGAAGCCATATATGTTAGCAGCTGCTTCTCATTCTCTACTCTGTCCTAGGCAACCTCTGAAGTATAAATTTGCTTGTTCTAGATATGTCACACAAATGAAATCACATAAATCTGGCCACTTGTGTCTGACTTATTTCATTTAGCATGTGTTCAAGATTTGCCCACACTCTGGTGAGTATTGAAGCTGTGTTCTTCATTCATTTCTGAATAATGTTTCTTTGTGTGTATATCTCAGTTTCTTTATCCACTCATAAATTAATTGACAACTTTTCCACTTCTTTATTTTTTACTTTGTCGGTGCTGGGGATTGAATCCTTCTCACTGAGTTATCCCTTTTAAAAGCTTTTTACTTTGCTACAGAGTCCTGCTGAGTCAATGAGTTAGTTGTTCGTTAGGCAACTCATTCTAAACCCCTCCTGTCTCTCACAAGCTACTCCTTTTCCTTAGTGAAATGTCTTACTCTTAAAAAGCAGAAAGACAGGGTCATAGCAAAAAAAGTTTGAAGGGGGCCCACAGAGGGACCTGGCTTGAAATGTGACCAATGTAAACGTACTCCTTCCTCTTCAATATATACGACAGCATAATTCAAGAATATATTTTCTGCGAGGGACTAGAAAATGGCAAAGCAGTGAATGCCAGCCCCTTGGTTTTTCCAGGACTAAGGACATAGAGTCTGGGCAGCAACAGCTTGGAGAGGAGCTCAAGCGAGGGGAGAGCTCATGGCAACCGCGAGGGAACTGACAGAGGGCAACTAGGATTAAATGCTACAGCGCAAACGGCTCAGCACCGCAGACCTGAAGGCAGTGAAAAGAACTTTTCTGCTCATGGAGCAGTGGAGCGCGGAACTGGGAGAATCTTAAGCAGTTGGAGGTGGCAGTGAGAACGCCAGCCATGGTATCTCCAGTGAGTCCTCAGAGTCGGTAAGTGACAGCGGAGCAGCCTCCAGGAAAGAGCAGCACACAGCAGAAGGATTTAGGAAAGGGGTGTGGACTCACCGCAGTGGCCTCACTGCCAAATTCCCAGAGTGGAATGAGGGAAGGGCAGGCCAGTCAGGCTGGGGGACTGATTCCACGGAGAGGTAAGGGCCGGGGTCACTTAGATGGTGCCCGCAGGGGTCACAAGCCAGCCATCGCCTAGCTGCAAAGGCCGAAAGCTCACACTGGTCACCTGTGCTTCCCATTGACGGACCTCTGTACCTAGCGCTGTTCTGGGGGCAAACTGTCCTTGGCCTACCAGTGTGAGCAAAGCACGCCCGCCTGGGTTCTGCTCCTTAACACGAACCAGAGGGAAGGAACCACGAATCCAAGACGATTCGAAATTTTTCTCTCCCTCTTCCTCCTCCTCTTCCTCTTCTTTTCCTTTCCTCTTTTTCCCCTTTCCTTTCTCCTCCCCCTTTCCCTTCTCCTCCTTCTCTTTTTCCTTCTTCTCTTTTTCTATTCCTAATTTGACTGTATTATTCCCCCCCCCTTTTTTTTTTACCCTTACTGTACCTTTTAAGCTTTCAAAACTATATTTTCTCTCCCCCTTGGTTTTTACTCTTTATTCCTCCTTCTATACACTACTCCGCATACTCTGATTCCATTATTTAACGCTGTTCTCACTATTTTCTGTTATAGATGTGTCTGTGTATTTGTGCTTTGCCTATGCTTGTTTACATCTTCTCCCCCAGTACAGTTTTTAGATGGTAAGAGAACTCTCCCCTGTTCATTTATACCCCACTCTATGTTTACTTCTGTCTCCTTACCTGACAACTTTTTTCTGAGGATTTTTTTATTCTCAATTTAATTTTTCTCTACACTCCACCTTTCAGTAAACTCTCTTACACCTTTTCTTTACTATTTACATCAAGTGCAGAACTTCTTGCCATCTCCACTACCAGTTTTGTACGTAGTCTTCCATGGTATCCTTTTCTAAATATACAACAATATGTCCTTAACATTTATAGGACCTCTTGGCCCTCTCCTATTTCCTCTTTCCCATACTACAGAACAGAAGATTTAGAAGAAAAAAAGTTTTTTTCCTCCTTTTATAGTTCTGTTTCTCTTCTCCTCCCCACTTTGGCTTAACCCATACCCCTATCCCTCTGGGCTTTCGATGGTAGAGTCTACAAAACTACTGTTGAATGTTGTTTTTTGCCAGTAGGTAAGATAAAGCCAGCACATTTAGTGTATGTTAACTGCAGGTCAAGGCTTGGATTGTTATAATGTTTACACTATAGCTGTGGAATTTTTTTCCTACACTAAAGGGAGAACCAAAACAGGGACTTATGTAAGTTTCTCAATGAACCTGGCTAGATTCCACTGCAACAGATTAACCAGTCATGGCTGTAGCTGAATTGATTCCACAGGCATAATCCAGACTCAGCAGACAACTGAAAGCCAGTGAACTCTGCTGAACCTACCGCTGCACCACCCAGGGAGGACAGCAAGAGTTCCTAACCCAAGAGCTCCTGCTCAGTCAGACTCAGCAATAATGCCTGGAACCCTACTAAAGATGTGCCCCGAAAGCTCTTGAGCCACAGCAAGAAACCCTTCAGCCAGCATGTGAGGAAACTTTGAACGAGCATCACTCCCGGCATCATCTTGATCATCCTCACTGAGTGTCACAGAGGCAAGAGAGTGGTCTTCCTAAAGCAGTTGGCCAGTGGCTTGCTACTTGTGACTGGACCTCTTAGCCTTAATCATATTCCTTTATGAAGAACACACCAGAAATTTGTCATTGCCACCTGTACAAAAATTGATATCAGCAAAATGAAAATCCCCAAACACCTCACTGATGCTTACTTCAATGCAAGCTATGGAAACCCAGACACCAGAAGAGTGAGATCTTTGACACTGAGAAAGAGAGACACCAGATTTCAGAGCAGCACAAGGTGGATCAGAAGGCAGTGGACTCACAGATTTTAGCAAAAGTCAAAACTATTCCTTAGCTCTGGGGTTACCTGCAATCTGTTTGCTCTGACAAATGGAATTTATCCTCACAAATTAGTGTTCTAAATTTCTTACTAAGAACCTAATTAAATAACTGATACAGGGGCCAAGGAGGTAGCTCAGGGGCACAAGTGCCTGCCTGGCAAGTGCAAGGTCTTGAGTTTGATCCCCAGTTCAAAAAACAAAAACAAAAACAAACAACAATAACAACAACAAAAAACCTGATACATTTAAAAAAAGAAGCAGGACTGGACACACTTGAAAACAGAGAAAACTAGTGAGGTCAGTAGATGAACAATAGCAAAAAATGTCGGAAAAAGTAAAGCAAATGATAAACCAACAGATAAAGACAGCCATAGTAAGACATCATTTCAGTGATGTGTATCAGTTGAGGCTAACAGCCTCAATTCTCTAATCAAAAGATACAGACTGGCAGACTGGATCAAAAAACAAAATTCAATAACCAGTTGCATTAAAAAAAAACCACCTAATCAAAAAATCTATTCATAGACTTAAAGGAAAATAATATTTCAACTACCTGGACCCAGAAAAGAAGAAGAAATAATAATTCTAATATCAGACATGGTAAATTTCTACCCTGAGGAGACACAGAGATAGGAATGAGAAAGATAGACAAGAATATGAAAAGCTGAGCTAGGTGGTTGCTAGTCTGCCTGATGGGCAAGACTAACTCAATACACACAAAAAACAATCCTTTATTTATACTTTTGCAAAATTTGTATCACATGATGCAAGGTTGCTTAGTGACTAATAGCTGGCCTGAACCAGACAGGATTTTTCTCAGCATTGGGGCAGCTCGTTTGCTTTATGCACTAAGACCTAGTCCCACCTACACACACTTGATCAATTTCCTGGCTTCTTGTGGCTCCCAACAATTTTTACTTTCAATTTCCCACACCAGGGAGTCAATGTGATATTTATGCATGTGTGCCCAATTGATTTCACTTAAGAGTATGGTTTCCAGGACAATCCATTTAGCTACAAATGTCTGAAGTTTATCCTTCTTAATGGCTGACTAGTACTCCATGGTATAAAAACTCTACATCATTTTTTATCCATATAGATCAAAAGAAAAGATAATAGGTAATAGGGAGAAAGTTCTCTCTCAAAAGAGAAGGGGGCTAGCCCATTTGGGATTCCTCTGTCTTTCAGGAGATATTCCTATTCCCCATTTCTACATTCTTATTTCCCATTTCTTTTCTCCAATAAATTTTAAAAAAAGTGGGCCAAGAGATGGAGGGGGAGTGGAAGTGGAAAAGGAAGAAGGGAAGGTGATTAGTAAAAAGAATTAATATATGTTACATACATGTGCCAACTCCTCAAAATGAATATAATCATTGTGTACTGCAAACAGATACTAATAAAATAAAATAAAATTGGCTCCTCAGAAAATATAGATAACATTGACAAAAATATATGCACCAAATACTGGAGCACCTACTTTCATAAAACAAAAACTGCTAAAATTAAAAGAGCAAATAAACATTAACACCATCATGGTAGGGGGAGTTACCATCCCACTTTTGCAAAGAGAGAGAGATCAACTAAACAAACAAACAAATAACAACGACAAAAACCAGGAAAGAAATTTTAGAACTGGGTCACACACACCCTTGAACTTGGACTTGATAGACTTGTGGACTTGATAGATGTATCCAGAGTACTCCACTTCTCTACAACAGAATATACATTCTTTTCCACAGCATGTACTTTTTCCACAATACCCTCACATACTAGTCCACAAAAACCTACCTAAGTAAATATAAAAGAATTACAGATAGTAGCCTATGTGTGCTATCTGACCACTGTACAATCAAAATATAAATTAGCACCAGAATAAAATTTAGAAAAAGCAAAAACTCCTGGAAAATTAGCAGCATACTCATAAATAGCCAATGGGTTACAGAAAAAAAAAGAAGCAATTTAAAACTTTCTGAAAGTTAATGACAACTGTGTAACTTTATAAAACCTTTGGGACATTTTCAAAGCAGTTAAAAGAGGAAAATTTGGACTGGGAAGATAGCTCAGCAGTCTAAGTGCCTGTCTGGCAAGCTCAAGGACTTGCGTTCAATCCCAGGCACTGCATACCATTCTGGGTGCATCATGCTGGCCACCAAAACCGGGTGTGGTGGTGCATGCCTGTAATCCCAGTGCTGGGGGAAGCTGACACAGGAGGATCACTATGAGTCTGAGCTGTGTAACAAGACCAGTTATCAGATAAATAAATGAATGATTTTTTAAAAAATTTTATTTATTTATTTGCTTGTTTTGTTTACTTATTTTGTGGCTGGCTCAGCCTGCCCTGGTGGTGGGGCTGGCACAGCATGTGGTGCCGGGGATCGAACCACAGTCCCTGGAGTTGCCTGAGCTTTCCTAAGCAGATGCTTTAAACCACTGAACCATCTCGCCGGTCCTATAAATGAATGATTTTTAAAAAAGAAGAAAATTCATTGCAATTAGTGCTCACATTAGGAAAACAAAACAGGCTCAAATAAATAATCTTATGAGCAATCTTAAGATACTTCAGAAACAACAACAAACCAGCTCCAAACAAAACTACGGAGGGAGATTATAAAGATGAGAACAGAAAATAATGAAATTGAGACCAAAGAACTACAACATGAATAAATGAAGTCAAAATTGAAGAAATAAAATAGACAAGTCCTTAGCAAGACTAAGAGAAAGAGAAAAGACATACGTCAATGTGATTAGAATGACAAAGGTGAAATCACAGCAGACAGTCCAAATCCAGAAGATAGTAACTACTTGAGAAATTATATTCCAACAAATTAGTAAATATTGAAGAAATGGACAGATTTCTAGACACATAAAGACTACCAAAACTATCTCAAGAAGCCATAGTTACACTTAACAAACTAATCATAGACTAGGTAATTAACTCAGTAGCAAAGATTCGACCAACTAAAAAAGCCCCAGGACCAGACGGATTGACAGCTGAATTCTACAAAATCTTTAGGGATGCTATATCACCAACAGTACTCAAACGTTCAAAGAAAAGGAAAGGGATAGAGTATACTCAAATTCATTTATGGAAGCCAGAATCACCCTGGTCCCAAAACCAGATAAAGATTCAATTAAAAATGTGAACTATAAGCCAATCTTTTTATGAACATAGATGCAAAAACCTTCAATAAGATTAGCAAATAGAATATAGCATATTATCAAAAAGCTGATACACCATAATCAAGTAGGTTTCATCTTGGAGATGCAAGAATGGTTCCACCTATATAAGACTATAAATGTAATACATCACAATCACATACACAGGAGCAAGGTCAAAGACCACATGATCATATCCATAGATTTTGAAAATTCTTTCAACAAATTACAACATCCCTTCATGATAAAAAGGTATCATGAAGAAAATAGGTATAGAAGGGCTATACTCAAATATAGTACAGGCTATCTGTGACAAACCAGCATCAAATTAAATGGGAAAAACCCCAAAGCGTTCCCCCTAAGGAGCAAGACAAGGATGTCCACTACCATCTTTACTATTTAACATAGTACTTGAAACATTAGCCAGAGCAATTAGGCAAGAGAAACAAATAAAACTTGTATGTATAGGAAAGGAAGAACTAAATTATCACTATTCACAGATGACATGATTCTCTACATGGAAGACACAAAGATCTCTATTAAAAAAACTCTTAGAATTATTAATCATTTCAGCAAAGTAGCAGGATTTAAGGCCCACACACAGAAATCAATAGCATTTGTGTATAATAAACAATGAATGGGATGAAAGGCAAATTATGAAAACAATACTATTTCACGGTTGCTTCAGAAAAAGTGAAATACCTAGGAATTAACTTAACCAAAGAAGTGAAATACTTCTACAAAGAAGACTATAGCCCTCTGAAAAAGGAGGTTAAAGAGGACATCAGAATGTTGTAATGTTATGTGTCGGTGCCTAAAGGAATGACGAGAAAACCTGATAAAGGTAGCTCAGAGGACTGAGATTCGGCCCTCAGTGAGCTAAGAACCCCTGAAGCAAGTCAGCTTTATTTGGGGTAGTCAGTGTGATCTCGTGCACAATCACTTCAGCAAAGGAGGACCATATGCTTAGTCACGAACACCACGATCTCCATTAACTTCCATCCCTTTCCTATCATAGGGTTCACTCAGGGGTCAACCAATAGCATTCCAAACAAGGGAGAAAGCAACAAACAGAGAGCCCACAGGTGAATTATCTGGAGTCTCAGCTTTCCAGGATTCCCCTATCCCAGCTTTCTGGGATTTTCAGTAACAGACCACAGCTGTCCCTGGGCTCCGTTTATTGCACTCCATTTCTTGAAACATTAGTCAGGTTACATCAGAAAGTGGGAAGAGGGCCGGTAAATAGCTCAGCAGATTAAAGCGCCTACTTAGGCAGACGCAGTGGCTGGGGTTTGATACCTGGTGTGCCTTGCCGCTGGCCCCCAGGGTGCACTGAGATGGCAACTGAGACTGGGCATGGTGGTGCATGCCTGCAATCCCGGCTCTTGGGAGGCTGAACACAGGTGGATCACAATAAGTCAGATCTATGTAGTGAGACCCTGTAGACCCTTACTAAAATACAAAAAAAAAAAAAAAAAAAAGAGAGAGAGAGAGAAAGTGAAAAGATTTCCCTTGCTCATGGTTTGACAGAACCAATCATGTAAAAATGCTATACTTCCAAAACTGTTATACAGCTTCAATGTGGTCCCAGTAAAAATACCAATAGTATACTTTACAGAACTACATAAAATAATCCTAAAATTCATGTGAAACCAGAAGAAACCTTGAATAGCAAAAGTAATTCTGGGCAATAAGAGCAAGGCAAGTGGCATAACAACACCAGACTTCAAACATACTACAAAGCAACAGTGATAAAACAGCATGGTACTGATGCAAAAATAGGCATGTGGCCCAATGGAACAGAATTGAGAATACAGAACCCTCCCCAGATATATTCAACTATTTGATCTTTAACAAAGGGTTCAAAAATATATGTGAGAAGAAAAACGACCTATTCAACAAGTGGTATTGGGAAACCTGGTTATCTGTTTACAGAAGAATGAAACTGGATTCTTTTACCATATACAAAATTAAAATCAAAATAGATAAAAAATCAAAATATTAAACATAAACGTTAAATCTTCTGGAAGACAAAATAGATAAAACACTTTAAGATATAGGAGCAGGAAAGGACTTTCTAAACAGAATCTCAATCTCACAGGAAATAGCAAGAATCAATAAGTGAGATTTAAAATTTCTGTACAGCAAAATATTCAATCAGCTGAGTGGAAGAATAGCCTATAGAATGTTTCTCTTTTTGTATTTTTAGGGTAGGGTATACAGGATGTTCAGGGACTCATTGCTAGATCGGACTCATGGTGATCTGCCTGTTCACAGCCTCCCAAGAGCTGGGATTATAGGCGTGCACCATCATGCTCATCTCAATTTGCTATCTCAGCATGTCTCGGGCAGGGCCAGCATGGCAGACCTGGGGATCAAACCCCTACACCTGCTTGCAGATGCCTTAATCCACTGAGCTATTTTGCTGGCGCAGCCTACAGAATGTGAAAAGAATTTTGCTAACTATTCCTCAGAGGACTAATATCTATAATATACAAAGAATTAAAAAACAAACAAAAAAGAAACCCTAAGCCACCTAAAACTAAAGAGCCAATCAAGAAATGGGCAAGAGAAAAGAATAGACACTTCACAGAGGAAGAAATACAAATGAACAACAAATATATGAAAAAATGTTCTACGTCTCAAGCCATTTGATAAGTGCAAACTAAAACAACTCTAAGATTTCATTTTACTCCAGAAAGAATGGCCATCACTAGGAAATCAAACAGTTACAAATATAGCTATGGTGGTAAAGGCTCCTCCTGCACTGTTGGTGGGAATGCAAACTAGTACAACACTTATGGAAAAATCACTAGGAGATTTATCAAAGAACTAAAACTAGAAATTCCATATGACCCAGCTTTCCTCTTGCTAGGTATCTTCCCCAAAGAGCTAAAGTCCTCATACTACAGCGGTACTTGTACGCTGTTTTTCATAACAGCACAGTTTATAACAGCCAAATCCTGGGAGCAATCTGTATACCATCAACAGATGATTGGAAAAATAAAATATGGCATCTACAAATAATAGACTCTTACTCAGGTTTGAAGAAGGACAAATCTGAGACATTTGTAGGAAAATGGACCCATCTGGAAAACATAATACTGAGTGAAACAAATCAGACATGTAAGCTTTAATATCAGATGGTATCCCTCTTTTGAGTGAGGTGAAATACAAACAAAACAGTATAGAAGTTGAATAGAAAGGGACAAGAGTACTGATCTTGTCCAATAGGAAAAGGATACAAGGGAACAAAGAGTGGGGTAAAGGAGCAGGGAATGAGAAGAATAAAGATATGGCAAGTACATGAACCTAACTACCCAAATCAGTATAAACACTGTAAGACATAACTTGTGCTGTAAAACAAATGATACTATATTGGGGAACTAGAGGAGGAGAGAGAGGAAAAGAAGGTGAAAGGAATGAAAAAATAAAAACCAAGCTAGGGGCTGGTGACAGAACTCAGCAGTCTAAGCACTTGCATGGCAAGCATAAGGACCTGGGTTCGATTCATGGTACTGCATGCTGAGCCAGTGCTGCATGCCAAGCTGGCCCTGGAACCCTGGGCATGCCATGCTGGTCACTGAAACCAGGATTGGAGGTGCACACCTGTAATCCCAGCACTGGGGAGGCTGAGATAGGAGGACCACTATGAATATGAGCTGTGTAGTGAGACTCTGTACCAAATAAATAAATAAAGAAAGAAAGCTGTAATATGTACTTGTAACCATTCCCAAAGAAGACTGCATAATTACAAATATGTGTTTAAAATAAAATAAAATAAAAAGCTCTCCAGGTTGGACTTGAATTTGTGATCCTATTGCCTAAATTTCCCAGAGTGCTGGGATTATAGGAGGATGTCACTGCACCCAGGTTGTCCTTAAAATTTTTTTTGAGGTAAATTCTCATTATCCATTTTAAATTATTGTCAGTTTTTTTGTGTACTGAAAATTGAATTCAGGGCCTGTGCTTGCCAAGCAGGTTCTACATTGTTGAGCTATATCCCTGATCTCCCTTTTAAATTTTAAAAAATTTAATGTTTTAGTGTAAGAAAATGGCCTTACTCCTGTATTTTAGTTCCATACGGTTTACAAATTTATTTCTATTTTAGTAATATGGCTTTACAGCAAAGCAGTTGAACCAGCACCCAGGTAGGGAGCCAGGTGTTGTGGCACATCCTGTGATTCCAGCACTCTGGAAGCTGGGACAGGAGAATCATTGAAAATTTGAGGCTAGCCTGCATTACATAGTGAATTCAAGGCCAACTTCAAGTACATAGGGAGACTGTCTCTCAAAATAAAAATAAAAATAAAAATAAGTAAATAAGTACAGGCAAGGAGGCAATATGTGTTGTTTCCCTATAAAAACTATTCTTTCAATATTACTAGAAAGCAGTTGCAAATAGATTACACAATGTATGCGGAGCAAAGCCAAATGAATCCACTAAAATATTAAATGTATAATAAACCATATGTTATTAACATTTGTAAGATTCATATCAAACTTTTAAAGGGTAAATTTATCAATGCAATATTATAAACCTTTTAAACTCCAGTATGATACTTCACATACTGTAGGAAAATTAAGTCTAATAAAGCATCTTTTCATTACTGTTTATTAATAAAAGAATCACAACTAGTTTGTAAATGATGGCGAATTGTAAATTATAGCATTTGAGGTTTGGGATGAGAACTCAGGAAGGAGGAGATTAGGAGGGGAGGAGAAGGGGTTGTAAAAAGAATCAGATATGTTAATGTACCAACTCCCTATTATGAATATGAATATTATGTATTTCAAGCATGTACTAATAAAAATAAAAGTTGAATGAAGGATGAAAATTTGTAAAAATTAGCTTGATATACAGCAAAGTTGTGTAGCACACTAAGCTGTTTAGTATTTTTACCTTGAGTGAACTGCCCATAGTGAGAAGGAATAAATGTGCTAGTGGTGGGAAATGCAATAAACTATATGTGGGAATTGATTTTCCAAGAGGAAAAAGGAAAAAAGATTTCAGCAAAATCGAAGGCTAATGCAACTTCTAAGGAAGACGTTTTCAAATTAGGGAGATCATGTACTTACTATGTCAAACTTCATTCCCTCTGCTACAGAGGAAAACAGAAACTTCTCTGGGTTTGTGTAGTCCAAGCTGCCCTTACAGATGATTAATCTACAAAAACAAAGGCAAAAAACAAATGATAGACAAAACCAACCAACCAACAAAACAAAGAAACAAAATCCACTCCACAATTGCATACCTTTTAATGCTTTCCTGAACTACAAAAAACCAAAATATTCTATTAGTTCTTCAAACCCCCAGTTAAATCACCTCTAAAAATAATTTTGATCATTTTTTGACTATTATAAAAGCAACTAGGCTATGTAAAGCTTCGTTTCTATTTTTCCTTCTATTCTTCATATTGTCCCTCCTTCGCTTTCCCCCTCCATGCTCCTTTGTTCTCCTCATCTGAACATTTTCTTCCCATTTCCCAATGTTATACACTGTAGTCCTTATTTCCACATTTGTTTTCTCATACCAGAGAAACAATGCAGTATTTACACATGTGTGTCCGATTTATACCATATAAGAGCATGGCCTCCAAGTGCATCCATTTACCTAGGAATTATCTCAAACTCCTTCCTTCCTTCCTTCCTTCCTTCCTTCCTTCCTTCCTTCCTTCCTTCCCTCCCTCCCTCTCT